>JAKSZP010014886.1:0-77846 GCA_022478985.1 Massospora cicadina | reverse complement strand
GGGGATTTTAAGATATTTATCTGGTTGTATCTGTCGGGGATCAATCCAGATGAATACCTAATATCTCGTTGGGTGGAGCGGCTGACGAAATAAGGGCATCTGATAATAATTAACTATCAGGTGTACTTATTGGGATCAGTCAGGTTTCATCACCAACTGATTAGGAATACTTAATGAGTTGTGAGGCAAGTGATGCTGCCTGCAACTAGCGAATCAATTGGTTGTTAGCCAATTATGGATGATTCGCTTGGATCAAGAGGAAAACATTAAGGATACGTTTCTGACTTTTTCATTTGAGGTCTCGAGGATGTCTAACGTCAGAATCCTAGTCAGGATGGGGAAGACCATAGCTTATGAGATGAGGAAGGGTGATTCAATGGCAACAGCTGCCGTTTTATTGAAGAAGTGTCAACTGAGGGTTAGACAGCTGAATCCCCTATAAATTCCCTAGAATTCACTATAATAAAAAACACTCAAGTAGAAAACAGTAGTAATACACTGGAAAATACTCACTGATTGACACAAGTTTATGGTCGAGAAAGAACTAATAAAGAACCTTATTAGTTTGACTGTAGATTTGGTAATAGTTAGACTATCAGCATCTAGCGTGAAGATTCCATCTCAAGGATACTATTGCAGAAGGCAATAATTGGTTGACTCTCAGAGAAGAGTAGAGATCTGAGCGGGGATCTAGAGACAAAGGAAACCATGGCTAAGGGATTGCTGCCAACTGTGTGTTGGGCCGAAGGGACTTTCATCAGAGGATCTTAATGAAGATCAAGTGGACAGTATTTAGGGAACAAATCCCTAAGAGTGCGATATTCAGTATTATTGAAAATACCGGCTGAAGCGTTGGGCCTGAAGATAATTCTAACTCGACTATGGATAATATTTGTCATACTATTATTGAATTATATATATTTTTACAACGTGAGGTGCACGAGGAAACTGAACCTGTGCAGCTGAAAGATTACTAGGGTTTACCCCCGATAATCAACTCCTAAGAGTAAAATTTTTACATATGGTCTTCCCCATCCTGGCTAGGATTTCATCATTAGACATAATCAAGACCTAAACTGGAAAGAGTCAGAAAACGTGTCCCTAACGTTTTTCTCTTGATCCAAGTGAACCAACCATATTTGGCAAGCGACCTGCTTAGGTAATGAGACTTGTTACCCATTAAGGCAGGTCATGAACTAACTGATCAATTTGCTAGTTGTGGGTGGCATCACTCACCTTGCAACTTACTTCTAAATTCCCAATCAGTTGGTGATGAAACCTAACTGATTTCAATTGGTACACCTGATAGTTAGTCACTATCAGATGCCCCTATTTTGTTGGCAACTCTGCCCGATGAGATCTTAAGTATTCATTCAGATTGCTCCCCAATGGATATGACCAGGCAAATATCACAAATTCCCCCAAACATAGTTATTTCAAAACTTGAGCCAACCAATTTCCAATTCACTTCGCCTTAGGGAATTTTCCCCTAGTGGTTCCTGATAATCTAGCAGGCTGGGAATATGGGAAAAAATACCAACATCTGGTCACATGGGCGGTGGAATACATTGAGGATGCTCAACAGGTGATCAATCTGGAAGGCCAGGAAAGATCCTGTATGGATGGGGCTGCAACAATCCTTGAGGCACTATGTCCTCACTCACCCTATAGTAAGCAACTTTTTTAAACTAATACATTATTCAGTATTATATCCATTTTTACATTTCCTTCTCGACCCTTTCTATGAATTTACAGCTTTGAGCCAACATTGGACCTCAGCGACAGTCTAGTGAACTGTAACGCCAACAGTAGGCGATCCTCATTTTTAAATTGGTGAATCAAACCTGAAATCTCCCCAAAATCACCTTGTCTCTATTTAAAGACATTGTTGTATTTATAAAGAGTACTTTTACATTCTGGCGTTCACGGAATTTGAGGCTGTTATAATCTTATTTCAACCAAAGTTATTGTGGATAGATGATTAAACCTTAAATCTTTTAGAGAACCAAAACTTCTTTTATATGCAATACAATATAATACAGAGTTTTGCATAGGTGATGAGAGCATATCAAGGAGCTTGAAGGGTCTGATTCATTAGTTTTTAATATTGGAAATAAATCTCCCATAGGCATGGTCTAAAATCTTAGGAGAGGTCAACGCCTCTTTAATAGAAGGTTTATGCTGTCTATATAGCTCCAAAATGGGTTAAAATGAATGTGAACCTAAAATTCAGAATTCATGATAACTTGAAAACCAGATGGTATATTAAAGTAATGGGGGCATAAAGAGGTATCCCATCCTTAACTTAAACCGCCTCAGGAGGCATATATTTTCTACACCTCAAGTTTTGATACTCAATTTTATAGATATATGATTGATTTCAACGAGCAGGTAAGGGTTTTTAGTGCCCCATTATATTTGACCAGGAGATAAAATAGCAGTGATATCAAATATCCCAAGAGTGAAATGTATTTTTCTCTTTTAATTAATCAATTGAACTCCCATTTTAGCTGTATTCCAATAAACAATTCATAGTTATTGTTTTCTAATGCATTAGTGAGGGTGTTAATCTGTAGTTTTATAAATCAGAGGGGTAAGGCAGAGTATACTCTGATAGCATTAATAGACTGATTCCCCGCGGCCCCATATTCAGCTTCGTGGATCAAGTCTGGAGCTATTTTAAATTCTAAATTTTAAATTTTAAATTTCAAATTTATTGTGGGGAAGGCCGACCATGGGATGGACACTTCCGAATATGACTCAGAAAGGCAAAACTTAGTACCAGGGGAGGCACCCCAGAGAAGCGATGCTATCTCTTGTTGCCAGCGGGAACGCCACTTATGGGGAGGGGGAGGAAACGTGTGAAGGGGCCATAGCCACAATTGAGCACATGTGGAGGAAGGGATCTGATTTGATGAACCAGACTGGGAACCAGGAAGAGACCAGCTGTCGGCAATGTGGTAGGAGGTATCCAAACATCCACGCTTGAAAGTGGTCCACCAAATGGGACTGGAATCTGTGGACCGCTTCTGGGAGGGTGGGAGTGGAGCCTGCGATGGCATCTAAGACAATCGTGTGGATGGTCCACATGGCGATTGCAACCACCAAAGCACGAAGGGAGGGCAGAAGGGGGAGGCCATTGATAGAGCAAACATATCTCTTGACAGACTGAAGGGATGCGTTTGATCCTGGCCCAGAAGACGTTGAACTTCGCGCCATATCACTTTAGAGGTAGGGCACTTCTCCAGGCGGTGAAACATCGTTTCATACTGGCCACACACGACACAGGATGAGTGTAAAGCGTTAGAGCGCTCAGATGTACGATACACCCACCTCAGGCAGCGCCACACATGGGAGCGGACTTGAGGTTGCAACAGAGGATGGTGTACATATTTCCAGATATTTTTTTGGGTCTCAATGGAGTAAGGGATGTCCATCATGTCCAGGTAGTCAACCCTGGATAGGACATGGGGTCGAATGGGGATCACGCCATCATGGATGGGTAGCCCCTGTACCTCTTGTGTGAACTGAGGAGAGGGGCGTCCTCTTTGGGTGTATGTCCACTAATATGAATTCTCCACTCAGCGCTCCGCATGGAGAGGAGGATTCGTTTGTAGTGGGTTTTAGTCCCGTGAGGACCTGTGGCCGATGTATGTGAAGCGAGGTATTTCATCAGGGAGTGGGGGTTTAATGGATTGTTGAGGCCCAAGGCGCGGGAGAAGTAGGAGTGGGCTGCGCGGGACCAGTGTTGGGAGGGGAGTGTAGGGGTGGTGATGGCCGCAATCCAGGTGCCCAGGATCTTAGCGGCTTGAGCTTTGAAGTCAAGCAGGCCCATGCCACCATGATGTTGAGGGCCAAAATGACCTCTAGCCACACTGGTTGATGGCGGCCTGACCAAAGCCATCCTTGCAACAAGACGTACAAGGATTTGTAGAAGCTTGGGGAGAAGGGGATGGCGTGGGCTCCAAACCAGACTTTGGAGAAGAGCATGGAGTTGGCTAAAACAATCATGCCAGTAAGGGAAGTAGGGTGGGCTCTGAGAGAGGCAATTCGCTTCGTCACATTATCCAGAATATGGCACTCCATTACTGCTGACGCGTATCCGCCTGCCTCCATCCACACGCCCAGATGGCGTACTGGTCCTATGGTAGAACGTGGCACAAAGGGGAGCACCAGTGGGGCGGTGTGTATTGAGTTAGTAGGGCGCGGACATGGGCGAGCAGATGGTCCAGGTTGGGAACTAATTTCTGGGGTCCAGCAGTTCTGAAACCGACCAAGGAGGATGTTTTTGGTTTTGGAAGCATTCAGTGCCGCGTTGCTTACCTGGGAATACTCCTGGATGAGAGCTTCAAGCGCGCGTGCATCCTGATTATTAGATACCCCCACCACACAATCATCTGCGAACGCCATTATCTTGACTGGGGCTTGGCCTGGCACATGGACCCCAGTGAGTTGGGCATTCACATTTCTCAGTATTGGGTCAAGGCTGAAGTTGTATAAGAGTGGGCTGCGGGGGTCCCCTTGTCGCAAGCCCCTTTGAGGGCGGACTACTTCCGTTAGGAAGCTAGGGCCACGCACTGCCATTGTTGCAGATTCTGTGAGCAGCATTACCCAGTTGATGAAGCGAGGGGTAATCAGAATTGATGGAGGCAGGCCCTGAGGTATTCCCAGTTTACTCTATCATAGGCCTTTTGTTGGTCCAAGAATACAAGTGCCCCAGAGGCTGTGGACTGACATACACTAGCCACAGAGTGCACGTTATCCCAAATTGACCTTCTGGGGATGAAACCAAATTGTTCTGGGGAGATGGTGGCAGATGCTACAGTCCCTAAACGGTTAACCATGATTTTCGTTAAAATTTTGGTGTCTGTGTTTGTTAGAAAAATGGGGCGCCAGTTGGCTAAGTCTAGCCTATCCCCTTTCTTGAAGAGTGTGACAGTGAAGGCCTCATGTCCTCCTGGTAGGAGGCGCATTTCCATCAGGCTTTGGTTAAGTGAGGCGAGCAGCAATGGGGATATATATTTGATATATTTTTTCTAGAACTCATATGGAATGCCATCTGGGCCTGGGCATTTTCAGTTTGGTGCACCGCGAATGGCTGTCCATAATTCATTTGGAGTAATTAAATTCATTATTTCCGGGTATTGGAAAATAGAGCGGATGTGGGCTCAGTTGAGAAATTCTGCTACTTTGGCTGGCTGAATTGGGTCGGAGCGGTACAACTCAGAGTAATACTGTTGCGTTTTGATTGCCACTTCAGCTGGTGTGTCTGCAATGGAATTATCTGATCTTTGCACCTTTGTGCAGGCCACGCTCTGGCGTGGTGCAAAAATTTTATTAAAGAAATGTGCGGTGCATTTGTCACCTTTTGTGATGCATGTGGCCCTATACTGAACACAAACCCAATGTTTGTGTTGTCTTTTGAGTGTGTTGAGGTGGGCAGCTGCCTCCGCCCACTTCCGTCCCCATGCAGAGCTGTATCATGTAACTGAGATGTTAGACTCCAAGTGTGCCAATTCTGCCAGAGCACACTAGATAACTGCTGATGTGGCTCGTGAGCATCTGGAGGAGAGATGGCGAGAGTGGCAGATGGTGTCATTTTTGAAAGTTGCCCATGTGGAAATGGGGTCCGCGCAAAACGGTGCAACAAACTTTTTTGCCATAGTTGCCTCTTCTACCCACGTGGAAAATCCTGGTGACCTGAGCTCGAAGCGGATTTTGTACCAATGTGAGGCCTTTGCAACTGTGACAGGTAAGTGGTATGTTATTGAGACCAGTCGGTGGTCGGAGAATTCCATTTTCGTTGTCTTGAAGTGGGAGATGTGGGGTTGGAATTTTTCCGGCGTTAGAATAATGTTGATGCGGGTCATGGACCTTAATTGGCCATTGTGGATGTGGGGCCATGTCATGCTTTCGAGCAGCGGGGCATGCCACAGCAGCGCATCCATTAACCCAAGGGTGGCCTTTAGAATGCATAGTTCTACATGACCCTGGGGGGCGTGGGGTGAGGAAGGCCACCGGTCCATTGGTGTGTTTAGCTACAGTTCATGTCGCCGACTATGAAGGAGTCTGGGGGTAGCGGGAGGGATTTGACCAATGAGAAAAATTCCCAACGCTCACATGCACCATTTGGGGCATAGATGTTGATGATTATGTGTTCTACATCGGGCCACAAGAAGGTGACAATAAGCACTCAGCCATTTAGGAATGTTTCTGAGGATAAAAATTTGAAAAAATTATTTTTCTGAATTAGCACCCCACAGTGCATCGACCAAAAGGATAGGGATGGGAGGAGCATTGTTTTCCAAGCTTCCTTTGAACCTCATGGACAGTGGGACTCCTGGATGGCCAGGATATCCACGGGTAAATTGTGTTGTAAAAAACTCAGTTTCCTAGCCTGGGATGGGGAGGCCTTGAGTCCGGCGATATTCAACATCCCTATGGTGAAGGTTTCCCCCATCGCACCTTAGGTGTGAGGGGGTGGGCACCTGGGCCCACCATCCTCTTCTAGCTCCCCGCGGGCCTTCACAGCAGCGCGGGTGTTAGCAGCAACGCTATTGGAGTTTTTGTTGATTTTTATGGAAAGAGTCATGTTGGCTTTAGCCTTCACTTTTTGTTTTCCCGACTTTGGACGAATTTTTTGTGGTGCGGGTGAGTTTGGTGCACCATTGAGCGGGTTGAAAAAAAAAATTTCAGCTGAGATGGGTCCCAAGTCAGTTTCAACTGGAGCTTGGGTGTAACGATTGGGTGAGATTAAATCTCCCATCAGACCCTCAGATTGAGTGGCCCGCTCAGCATGGGCTTCCCAATCTGATTGGTTGATGGATTCCCAAGTTGCTTCTGCTGCGAAGGTTTTGATATCCTCCTGGCGTTGGGAGTGTGGGATAGCGGTGGTGACTTTGGCTGCTTCCTTGGCCACGGCCCTTCAGTCCTGCTTGGCCTTCTTCCACTCTTTCGGGGAAATAGGTTTTACCAGTAGGTAGCAGCCTTGCGCTCCCACAGGAAAGCCTCCTTGGTGCTTGTGGTTGGTTTGTAGTGCGCCTCTCTGCTGGCCATGGCCACCGAGGGGTGCTCTTGAAATGTGACGCCCTCCTTGATGGGGCATGCGTGTGCCTTATGGACGAACGCATCACAGTGGGTGCAAATGGGGGGCGCGCTGTCCACGGTCACCTGGAATGGGTGGGTGGTATGCCCTGTGATATCGATAAAAGTGGAGTGCAGGATTTGGATTAGGTCCTTTGCAATCTCCTCAGTTGGGGTCAGCGCTGCGATGGCTTTGCCGGTGCACAGGTGTGGTATCAGCGTGAAGCGTTGTATTTTGAAAGATCATATTTCACCATATATGGCGAGACCATCTTTCAGGTGTTGTTCCAAATTGTCACGTTTTACCATAGTAGGCAAGAAGTCAAACGTGAGGAAAATTTGGTTTGATTTTGTCCATCTGGTGCATTTAGTTTTGATGACCCATTGCCCTTCAGGGAGGTCAACCACTACGCGCAGCGCTGCAGCCTCGTCTGCTGCCGTTTTGCTTTCAAAACCTAGGTCTAGCCAACCGCGTGACAAGTCTGGAGCTATTTTGATTTTCTGTATAAGCCAATAGTATATAATATAACCAGAGAGTCAGTATCGCCATAGCAAGACTTTAACCTTGTGAAAGACTACTTCTTCTTGTACCTTAAAGTTCTGAATTGAAATTATACAGCTAATAAACATTTAGTAGTTATTACTTAGTGTTCCGCTTGATAATATATTTGAGAAAATTTAGAATTTTAAGAAGAAATAAAGAGCTCTGGCAAACTGACAAACAACAATCCACTAATGTCCTTGGCCTGACTGCCCGCTGCACCAAAATGGGTGCAGCGGCGAAACCCCCTTGCATCTTCTGCTCAAAGGAGAAATGCTTCTGAACCAGATCAACCAGCCCCCAATTCCTTGGGTTGATACACTCCCTCCAAGGATCTCTCCCTCCACCTCGCACATTCTCAAATGGTGCCTCAAAGCCCCATTGTGCTCCCCCTTAAGCAAGATGCAATTCAGCCTCCAGGTCAAATATGGCAACTTGTTCCCCTACAATGACAAACAAATAGTTTAATTAGCCCAGGCGCTTATGCAGCATGAAGGCTTTATTGACTTCTGCCCCTATAAGGGGTACTTCAACCTTGGCTTCACTTGTGAAGCCAATACTGCAATTGCAGCCAACAACCCCTGGTGTTCCAGGAAACCCACATACCAACCACTAATACCTGGTTGCCTGATGGAATTACTCTTGTGGTTCAATTTGCAGGCCTCCCCACCCACCTTCAACCAGAAACTTTATACAGCGAAATAACATCTGTGTTGTCAGTATTTGGCGCTAACCCCATTTTACAATTTGTGGTTTCAAATGGAGCCAACCGACTAGTGAGCCCTCGCGCCTTTACAACCATACCCCAATATCAAATGAAATTGCCATTTCAATACCTCCTCGCACCATTGTCCCTCTGCCCCTGACCACCCTTTATAGGCCAGAGTAGATAAGGGGCGCACATTCTGCCCTTTTTTTTGACCTGGACCACTCAAAGCAGTGCTGCCCCACCATACCCTGAGATGGAGACTACGTGCTTAACTCCCCCCAAGATGCTCCCATAGCTGACATCAAAACCTTCTTTAAATGGGGCACAATCCTCCCCCTCCACCTAAAATGGTAGATGCAACTGCCACGGATTAACCAATAAGGAACTGACATGCTAAACCACCGCTCCTACTTCAACTAATCAGTAGCCACCATGGACCCCAGTAAATCCAAAAAAAAAACCACTCAGCCACCTAATCAAGCCCACCCATATGCCGATCAACCTATCATCTTCAACCAAAATCCCTGGGATTATTTGGATGAAGTTGATGATTTGGGAAATCCAATCCCTGAATCAGTCGAGGCCCCAGGCCTTAAAATGAACCTAAATGCAGTATATGCGGCTCAATTACTAACTTGCCACTATGCTCTACACTCAGACGTTGATGAATTCAGAAGTGACCACCAACTCACCAAAGAGGCTGTTGCCTCCCCTGATTGTCAACCCCTCTGAAAGGCTGTAGCAAAATCAGTTGCAGTCTTGGCCAAGGGGGTACCCGCACCTAACCTTCCCCCATGCATCAATTCATAAAAAGGAATTCCTCCAATTCCAACAAGTTGCCCAAAAGGCAGTCTAAAATGTTGTGATGGTTGCAAAATTTGACCCCAAGACCCACATCACCAGCAACAACATCGCCAGCTTTACCACACTACCCAAAGTTCACCTTGAGGATAAAAAAGCCATTTATGAATATATCACAACCCTCCTCATAGCCAAATTTGAGCTTCCTGAGCCACTTTGCTACCTTGACCCCCACTTTGAAAATGCACTCACACCCATGCTCTCAGCGCTCTGCTGTACACTGTCCAACACAGAGGAGGAAGATGAGCCTCCCAACCCGACTCACCCCCCACCATGGACGCATAGCAGTTTACTGCATTTAACCTGGTTAGTTAGTTTTAGTTTTAGTTTTTTTATTTTTTTATTCAGTTTGAGTGATCCGTTTTTATCCTTCTATTTTTTATATTCTAATGTAGTATTTTTGCTCCTTGGAGCTCAGTAATGTCCATCCCCTGGTCAGCTTTCCTAAGTTAAATAAAACATTTATTAGGTAATTGTAGAAAGGCGAGAGGAGGCTATTGCCTCAGCCAGGCTCAAAGTTTTTCAATGTGGTTAAAAGTTTTGTTAGTAAATGCTTGGCTATTACTAGAGGAGCTGAAGTTGAGAATTAAATTAGGTAATTTACTAATGTAAAAATAAGTAAACTGAAGGTTTTTATTTTCTTAAATATCAAGAAGTACTTAAACTTTAAAAGAAACAGCCAATAAAAAGCAACTTGAGGTGCTGGGCGTAGAGCTAGAAGGTGAGGCACTTGAGTGTCATCAGTAGAGTAAGCTTCTTGCCTTATGCTGACTTATCTTTTACTTGATTCTTTTATCTACTTTGTTGCAAAAGTTGTGATGTGGTTGGTCTACTTGCAATAGCTGCAAAATAACTTAGGTGTAGGTAGGTTGGGAGTGTTATCACTAACACTTGATTATGCGGATTATTGTTAGGATAAGGTGCCCTGGAAGGTCTAATAAATAATTAAGAATCACCATAATGACTTTTTTGATATTCAGGAGATGTAAGGCTGAGTTTACCGCTTTAAGATAGATTAGGATGTAGGCATATTTTTGAATGCCAATAAAGAGGGGCGATAGTATCATCCAATGTAAGAAAATTCCCTGCGACCAAAGTCTGCGGCTCAATATAGGTGTATGAGCAAACTTGTTATTTGATTCTCTCCAGTTATATCTAATGTCCTTAAATGACTGGTTTATGGTTTGATAGTGTTAATTCACTCCTGAACTCAGAAGCAGAGAAGTCTTGGCATCATTTCTGTATGATAGTGCATTAGATGGTGTACCATTATATCCTAGGCTGCGCAGCTAAGGCAATTTGCCAGGTGTTTGATTCATTGGTTACTGGTAGCTTCCTCCATTGTACTTTCATGACAAAGAAGGAAAAATTCTCCTTTCTTCAAGAAAAACTACACCTTGAAGGAGGATTAAATGTGTTATTTGGAGGGACTGGAGGTGAATGACATGAAATGATACTGGGGTTGCTCCTTTACCTAAAGAGGAAATGATATTTAAAGAATTTAGTGAGGATGAAGAGCATCCACTTGACTCTGCAGGTCATTTACATCTTTATTAACTAAATATACTTGTTCATGGGCGGCCCAAAGGTCCATTTTTGTAGCAAAGAGCTGGGTCAGCTGCTTTATTTTACTCTTTAATTGGCAGTTGTGTCTCAAAGTTTAAGTTGACGCTGCTCAGTGGTGATAATTTTGCTTATAGGCCTCATATAATGGAGAATAGGGAAGCCAATTTATTTAAGTCTCCATGATGAGCGCCCAAGAAACTTCAGGATAGAGAGGCACTCCATCCCAAGTGAGTTGCGCTCCTTGAGCTATGTGCCCTAGTTGTACATCGAGATTTTTGATTGGTTGAATTAATGACTGGAGTCATTCACCAGGGATTTTGGATCAGCTTTAAGCCTGGATGGCTGGGAGGCCCTTGTGGGCCCTGGTGTGCCAGGGAGGCTGCTGGACCCATGTCAGCTGAAAAGTCTATCACAACCAGGTACTCCAGGTTCACCAGGTATTCCAAGAGGACTAGTTTAACCCAGAAATTCAAGTAGTCCAGAGGAACGTATTTTTTTCTGAGTATCTCAAATAAAAAAAAACTTTATGAAAGTTAAGATGGTCTTCTATGGATGACATAAAGCTATTTAGCTGGATTTTTACTTCTGTGGTACTATCTTGAATCTGTTTATGTATGACAAATTATATTTGGCTGAAATGATTGGATAGCTCCAGCTATACAAATCTCATGATCTCTTCATTAAGACGTTTTAACACAACCTGCATCTCTTTGATGAGTTGCCATTTTTTAATATGATGCTTTAATTCTCACGGCTGACTATAGAGGCAGACTGGTAAAATTGGAGGAGTTGCAAATGCAAAGTCCCTGATAACTGTAAAGGTTGTGCAGTTCCTGATGATGGGACCAGACTAATTGTAATAGATGATACATGGTGGGATAAATGAATTGATGCAAATAGCGCTCTGAACATCCTGCCTCAACCTGATCTCCATCAAGAGAGGAACTGTCAGTTAAATCCAAATAGGGCCAGTACCACAAGTTATTCTTCTATTTTATTATACTCTATAGATGAAGGCCACAGTGAGGATGGTCTGAAGCTTCAATGAAGTCTGAGGTTTGTACATGATACTGCTGTGTGTAAATGGTGGGGAGTCTACCTCCATAGATGTAGGTAATAAAAAGGTTGCAAGTCGTTGTATATCTCCTATGGCATATTGACTGCCCACTCACTGAAGCGAGTGGTATTCTGATCTGAAGAGGTTTCTGAAGCTAAATAGTTTTCATTCATAGTGATTATAACTTTCCAGAAACTTGGTTGAATTTAGCAGAAAGTACCAATTTTTCAGGACAAGGGGGATGTAAACCAAACTTTCTGAATAAAATCCTGGCCCCCCAAAGCCCCAGGTGTAAGGATATCATAAATTACTTTGATAAAAGTTTTTGATTATGGGAAAATCTCCTTAATTGCGTACCCTTGTATCTTTGCTGTTATATTAGTGGTAACAAGAAATTTATAGCAAAAAGATTTTAATCTTTATATTATTTCAAACAAAATTATTCAGGAGATCATGTAAGTTGTTCAGAAGGAGAATCTTCAAGTGCTTTCAAGCCAAAATATATACCAGTTTGCTATTCAGGGAACTTTTGACATTCTGGTTACTTCTGTCAATTCAATATCCAATCATTTATATCAGGTTTGGGTCCCAATGTCAAGTGGTTTTAATGAAGTTAATCAGAGATTATTCTTACAATAGTTTCGACTAAACCTTTATAGCATATTCAAACCCTGTCATCAGATTTACTCAAATCTCAAATTGAGTAGAATCCTGACAGGATTAATGGGATAATCCTCACTTTGTAATTCTTACTCTGTCAACTCTGATTAAAAGTGCAAGTTTAGTTTAGCTTATTTTTAAGTTTATCCTTTAATCATCATGTTGGTCCTCAGTATGTTCCTTTTGAGGAACCACCCAACTTTATAGGTTTTATCCCTTTGAGCTATGAGTACAAAATTCCTTGATGCGATTAAGTGTTCTAAAGAGTCTGTACCAAATATTCACCTTAGCCTGTCATGAAAACCAGATTTCAGAGCCCTTTGATCTCTGGAGAGATCCAGTGAACTGAGCCCTGACTTGCAGGTGGCAGAGGCTGGATTAGCTCCAGGCCTTGATCCAGAGGTCCAGTGGTAAGGATTAGATGTGATGTTCTGCTGATTTTTTGGTAGCAAAGGGTGATTGGACTGGTTCAACATTATACCTTAGCTGATTGGGACAAACCAATGGGTATAGCCAATTTTATCACTAAGGCCAAATACATTTTTACCTTTATTGGATAGAGGCAACTCTCTATATTAAGGTTGTGTTGATGGTGGATGGAAACTTGGGGTTCTGAGTTGTTACCTTATTCCAAGGTCAATTTTCTTAAACAGGCTGCTATTGCTTTAGCTGCCTGCTAGATGGGTCTGGTTTCCATCCCAAGTGGTAACAAACTCATTGTCTAAGTTCCAAGTTTGTAGCTTTCAGTAACTTAATTGGAGGCGGATGTGGCTTAAGGACTATGACAGTTGAGGCAACTCCCAATGAGATCTCCAAGGGGAACATTGATTTATCTGAGACTCTTCAATTTCCCATGCCTTCCCAAAGTCCCCTTTTAATGAAGTCGATTTTTATTCAATTTTTTGTTGATTCCAAGCTCTGTATCCCAATTGGGCCTCTCCCATCTTTTTTCTTTGTGGGAGTGATGTGATAAAACGATTTGTCACATAGTACTTTCATAACTAAATACATTTATATTTACCTCAAATTAATATAAAAATTCATAATACAATTAATCTAATTGGCTTAGTTAATCTGGATGTTTTTGCACAATTGGGTTTTTAATTCAGAGCGTTTGAGGTGGACATATTTTCTGGTAAAACTTTCCAATTAAAAATTTCTAAACTTTACTAAAAATAATAGTTTAAGCTAACTTTTTTGTTTCCCCTATATTAAGGTGGGATCAATGGGACAATCCTCACCTTAGAATTCTTACTCCCACCAATGCTGAAAAAAATGCAAGCTAATTAACTTATTTTTTAAGCTTATGCTTTATTCTTTGTGTTGGTCCTCAATTGTCACTTTTAAGGTACTGCTCAACTTAATGAGGCTTTGCTCTCCTTTCAGTCATGAGTCCAAAAGTCTTTAACATAATTGAGTGGTTCAAAGAGGCTGGACCAATTTCAGACCTCAGCCAGTAGTGCAAACCAGGCGCCAGAGCCCTGATGAATCTGGAGAGAGCCAGTGGACCAAGCCCTGATGAATACCAGGTGGCAAAGACATATCAGTTCCAGGCCTTGATCTGGAGGTCTGGTGGTAATGATGAGATGTAGTGTTTGGCGGATTTCATTGGGTTTAGAGGGTGGTTGGACTGGTTCACCACCATAACTCATTGTTTGTGCCACACCAATGAACATATCCAACTTTATTCATAGGTAAAAATCATTTTTACCCTTATTTGAGTGAGGTAAATCCCAATTTAGGGTTGTGTTAATGGTGGATGAGAACTTGGGATTCTCATTTGTTAACCTGTCTTCATACAATCTCTTATTTAATATAAAGTATCTAACAACCTGTTCAGTTGCAAATTTCTGCCCAGGTACCGATTACAACAATGTTCTTGACCAGGGTTGTATGATCACTTCAGACAATGATAAAGCTATTCACAATTGGCCCAATCCAACTTCATTAAAGGAATCAAATTTTTTGGGGCATGTCCTATCTTTAATAAGTTTACGCCTAGTTTGTCAGAAGTTGCCACAACCTTGTACAAGGCCAATGGTGCTAAATTACTTTCATATTCATCTACATTAGAGTAACATTTCAGTCTGTGAAGTGCACGATTCTTTTTGTCTCCATACTTCACTATATGGACCCAAGCAGGATTTATATAGTGGTCAGCGAGGATTCTAATTTTGGTTATTTCTGGCGCTCTATTGTAAGTGGGAACATATACAATTAAGCATCCAGTGAGATATTTCTCAAGAAAGGTCCCTACATGAGTTTAACAAGTATGTATATGATAAAGAGCCTATAATCATTAATGGATGTGCTGACTTACTGGATACACCTCTACAAAATTCCTCCCAGCCTTTACATGTTTGTAATGATAATTTGACACTACTGTACTACCATGCCCCTCATATCCTAACATCATGCAAGCCCTCTGGCATCAGACCCTTGCACAGTTTATGTTCTTTTATGATCACAAAAAGCAATTTAGAAAGTTTATCTGATGCCTTAAGGTGTTCCTGGCCTAGGTTCTAGACCCAAGAAAGTTTAACATCATAAAATTCCACATTTTAATTTCTCCAAGTAAGATTACATCAAACCAGCCCCCATCATCTCAGGTGCCTTGCTCTCTATTTTTTGGAGAATCTTGAGGAGTATGCTATGTCAGAAGGGTAATTCTATCAAATCCTTGTCCTCACAATATCCCAAAACAAATCCAAATGTAACTTAAACTGGGATATCTTATAAGGTGGTACTATGTAAAAAATATTTGTCATTGTTCCTGGGATGCTTATGGGTCATGCTGGACGCCTCACCTGGAAATAAAGAAGGAGCTTCATGGTGTGATATCCATGGGAACCCTGGAAAGGCGAAAATTCTGGAGCTTATTAATCACACACATATCTGAAAGGGAATATCAGCACACTATATTTGGCGTACCAATCAGTGCATTTTTCACATTAGGATGCGACTAGTTGCTAAACACTTGGTGGGATTTTATACAAGTCCAGTAAGCAGAAGGTTCTTGGGTTTTTATCCCATCAGATTAAGTGAAGAGTTACCTTAGTCAAAGGGTATGATGTCATTATGTTTGTGATGGACCATTTCACCAGATTTCCTACTTGAACACATTATCTACCACTGTAAAGGTAGCTCACTTGAGAAAGTCATTACCTTCCACTTTTCCTTCATCAATAACGTACTAAAGGAGATCATCAAAGATAATGAACTTTAGTCTAAGTCCTGATTATAAAAGGAGCTTTACAAAATCTCTACAGTCTCTCCCTTGCCATTATAATGCCGCCACCCACAGTCATATAAGTCAAAAAAAGATTGTATCAACGTTTAGAATAATTTTAAGTGTTAAGTTGGAGAAGATAATTTGGATGGGGTCGCACACCTTCTGGAATGCTTTAACTATAAAAACTCCCTGCATTTCTCTATTACTTGCTCTCCACTCTTCTCCAACTATTGTTAAGATCCTTTATTTATTATATAAATAGTTGTTGCCCAAGCTTGAAGCTGCGGTGGTACTTTGTAAAGTGCATCAGGAGATACACTATGTCAGATTCTTGTAGTTGACCCAAAAATAAACCCTTCAACAACCAACAGATCTGGACAATTATCCTTCCAAAGCTCAAGTAATTACTTTAATTCTCAACTAAAGCCAATTACTATCATATGGCTAGGGCCAATTATCTCAATGTCAATTAAATTCAATTATTCTATCAAAAGTTCAGGCCAAATATCCTCACACATTCATGCCAATTATACATACAACAAACTCAGCGTTTGGTCTTAACTAATCAGAAGCAATATCAACCATTCATAATAAAAATTTTTGGGGGATTGATCCTGAAACTACCTTTAAAAATTCCATGGACAAATAGACATCATAATGTCACAATCAATTTCCCACCATATGGCGATTTCATATGTCAATACTTGTAATCAGCATGATAGCACTTGCACTTGGACTTCCTGAATGGGAGAGCTTAGTGCTATTGAGAAAGGCCTCCTGACATCCCAATTAGGGGTACGTCATATAATTCAAATCAATGCAAAATTTCTCAGAAGTCATATTTCATCAGCCATATGATGAAACTCAAATTGGGATGATCCTAGGACAATTTTGCACATTTGTATTTCTATTTTTGTTCCTGAAATCTTCCTGAATATGAGAGTATTTTGACACCAATAGTCCTATCAATAAATCATATTTGTGTCAAATTCAAGGGCTAAACTAAGATGGAAAATAATTATATGTGGAAATTGCATGCTCAATATGTGGCCAGGAGATGCCCTAGAGGTATAAATACCAGTGCCTGGCCTAACAAATGATTATCATATAATATTTCCTATTAAAAGATATAATTTGTATTAAATCTCTTTATCTGGTTTTTAATCAAAGTCATATTTTAAAAGATTGTTGACAAGCTGGTATTTCAGAATCCTCAGCTTGTACCTTTGGCTGACTTGGTAGAATTTCCCAAATACAGAGGGAAAACTAAGCCCAAGATCGACCTGAAGAGTCAGAAAAAATTGGCCAAGCCTAGTGAGCTTCCAAACGGTCAAAATACCATAAGACACAAGTTAAATAGAAGTCTTTTGGATGAACTTCAACCCCTTTTGATGCTCAGGATCTAGTTTATCAAGAAAATGATCCTCAGAATCTAACACTAGGAAGTAAAAACCAATTTGGATAAAGCCATGAATACTTATGAGGTGAACGCTGATGGTAAGAGAAGATTATATTTTTGAGTATAGGGAGATCAATCTCGTGATGCATGATGCCAGTAATATCCATTCAAAACATAGCAAGAAACTGGTACTCCAAAAGGATTGTACCCTTTTTATGTCAGAAAAGTGGGACCTTCTCCTATCAGTTAACCTCCCACCTAAGTTCCAGTTCTTTTACTACTCCAAGAACCAAGTTAATATTATCTGAGGGGCCACATTCTGAGACCTCAGAACTTATCTTGTTGAGTGAGCATCTGAATGGGAAGTGGAGGAGATTGTGGCCTCCCGTTGTAAGTCCTGGGAGCAGCCCCTATGTCTGAAAAGGAAGGAGTCCAAATAGAATCAGGAAGGGGCTTAAAAAGTGGCTGTACCTCCTAATAACTAAGCTAATTATCTCATATAATATATGAGAGGAAGTCACAAACTACCACATAAGATATCTCCCCTTATGGTCCTTCCCACCTTAATGGAGTTTCTGGGAAAATCAGGGGGTTCAAGGAGGTAGTAGAGGACAGAGTACAACTACAGCCTTTAGATTGTCTCCCCTTACAATGCAGAATTGTTTTAAAAATTAGGTTTGAGGCTCAGTAAAAATGATAAACTGAATCAAAAGCAATTGAGTTAGACAAAGCAAATTCAAGTTCTGCAAACAAACCAAGCTTTTTGACTCACATTTAAGTGCTTTGAGCCCGTCTCAGTAGTTTCAGGAATCATGAATGTATTTGATAAAATCATTATCAATTATACCTTTACTGCACGTGGGCATTACCCACCAATTCCGCCAAGCAGCCCATCCATCTTCTAAGCTGGGTTGGGCTTTAAAAAACTAACTAAAGATTTTGGTAGTGATCTACATGAGAGTCATAGCAATTCAGGCTCATGTACTCAGATATAATTTTTTAGATTAAGTGGTGTTTATCCTTGTGTTATATAATATTAGATTTTTGTCAGACCTATGCACATTCCACTTATTCCCGGAGAAGCTTATAAGGTAGCAGCCTAAAACAAGTGCAGCTGTGGGTCTATTCATTACCTTTCCTCTTTGTTTAATAAAGTTATCTTGAAAATTGTATTTTAATTTAAGTTGTTTGTGGGTACTTTAGCAGCCATAATTTTCAAAATTTGAATTACTGGCCAATAATGGCATTTCCTTCATAAATAGTAGCAACCTCTGTGGCTAAATGTACCAAAATAATTTGCATGCTGTTTTAGGTTAGAACTCATCCAAAATGGCACCACAGTCTTATTTCTATTAAAGAATCCATAACACCATATAGAGTGAAGCATTGTCTAAATTACTTCATATTAGTAGAAAGGGCTCAATGCCGCTTAGAAAAGTTGAAAAGCAGACCGCAACTGTTTCCATGTTCAGGACTTAATTGAAGCTTTACAAATTCGCTTTAACAATGCCGTTGGTCCTAATTAACACCCACAGTTGCTGCCATAAAATTAACTCCTGCCCACAAAAAAGTCTCTTTTGGACGCCCCTGTAAAAAGGGGTGCTTCCTCAAAAATCAGAGGGTAATGTCATGCCTCATGACATAAAATGGGTACAGACTATAAGAACAAAGAGAAGGCTAGTAGGGAAAGTTATCAAGTTGGATGCACTTTCTAATCTTAAAAACACCTTGTACCAACGTTGGGTTAGGGCCATAATTCCAGGTTGGTACCATGGCGTCATGTAATGGGGTTTCTGGCACTACATTAACATTACTGAAAGTCAAAAGTTACTAATTTACAAAAATGTGTCGTTGCATTTTATTTCTATTTGAGGATATGCACCCCTATATAGATGCAATAAAAATAAAGTTAGAAATTTCTCTACTAAGCCAAATATTAAGTTTAGGCATAATTAAGCTACAAACTTACATCAATGGTAGTATGAATCTATTTCTCAAATTAGCTCAATCCCTCAATAAAATGACCATATACCATCCCCCCATTATCCCTTTAAGTCATGCTTTCTAGACAAACTCTTTAGTTGTATCTGTTTTAATATCTATTATAATCTATATGATGAACCCTTTGTTTTGGCTTGTTAGAGGAACTCATCTGGGAAATATCCCATAACTTAAGACTTTTTACTTTAATAAATTTATGCTTAATCAAATCATCTAAGTTGGAAAATGAATCACCTAAAATTAGAGTTCCATAAAGGCCTAGTCCCTAAAAAATGATTAGTTATTAATTACATGTGAGAGTCTAACCAAGCCATTGCTTTTTTTGGGCTATTTGGCGACTTTTAGTAACTAAATTTCTACTCTATCAGGGTTACAATGTCTTTGACACCATTTTTGGTTTCTCGTTTCCATTTGTTTAAAAAGATGTTCTCTGTTTATATGGTGATGGATATCCATCACCTACTTAGGAACTGGAAAGTTGATGATATTCTCCATACGACATTTAATTTTCTTATATTGAGTAAACTATAACTTATTTTTTTTAAAAATTTTTTTATTCGAGGTGGGATGACCTGGGGACAGTACCACACCGATTAGGGAAGTGAAGAAAACAGGAAATGAGGATAAAACCTGGAAAACCTCCATGTGCGGCGTATGATAGGCCAGGAACTCCATGGACTGCCTTTGCTATTCGCTATCTCAGTTTGGGGCATTGGCGCGCAAAACCAACACAGTCAAAATCGTCCCCTACCCAAAGTCCATTACTGGGATCAAACTCAGGAGGCAGCGGTAGAGGGTCCATACTCTACCACTGGGGTATCCTCCCTTGTAAACTATAACTTATTACTTTACATAATACTAAATTTTAACTTCAAAGAAAGCTTGGAGTGCAGTTAAAAAAATTGTGTTTGGCTAATAAATCCAGGCAAGGTATTGAGTTAAAAATTTTGACACATATAGGGGTGCAGCAACACAGCACCAATAACTTTATCAGTAGTTTGACTTATATATTTTAGTCTGACTTAAATGGTAATAACAAGTCTTTGTTTTATTAGTATTTTAGATACCAGTGAATAAGGTTCCCAAAATAGAGGGAAGTTGGTACAGCATCTAATCTAAGTTTTAATTATTTTTGTTTATGTGCATGTATCAAGGTTTTTTAGCCACTCTGTTATCCAGTACATCTAAGGTTTTATAAGGTTTTTATGGAGTGACATGTGTAGGCTTTACTCACTATTTCTTTGGTTAATTTTATCTTCTTAGTTGTGATTCTTGAACTTTTCTTTCCTCTCTATAACTTTTTAGTGAATTCTGATAAAAGTAAAAAAGTTTTTTTACCACTGCTGTCTGTCCCTGTCCACTTCCCGCTTGATGTCCTTGTATCCACCGCCTGCACCCCAGTGTGAGACAGCGGTTCTCCACCCCCTAGAATTTTTCCCTGCAGGGAAACACATACAAATGGGCAATAGCCCGCCAAACTCCTCTGGCTAATTTGTCCCCCCAGGACAAAGCACTCCACCTAGCGCATTTTACCATCTCGCTCCACCCTTTGCCCTTCCTCAATCCAACATTTTCTTTTGCCTCAACATCGACTACAGGCTGTTATTACCATATGCCAACAAAGAAATTGTCAAGCTTGCCACCTCTGCCTTTGCGCTGGCTGGCTTTATTGATTTCTTCCCTTTTAAGGGCTACTTTGACATAGGCTTTCAGATGGAGGAGGACGCTGCAGCAGTGGCTTCAATTCCGCTTATTTACAAAAACACTCTTAGCCCTACTGCTCATACTCGCCTCTTTCCAACACCACACTGGTGGTGTCATTTGCATCCCTCCCTTCTCATCTTCCACCCTCAACTTTTGTATGATCAGCTGATGGTGGGGCTTATGGCTTATGGCACTCATCTCAACCTCATCTTCGCTGTTCCCTCTGGGGTGGAGCTCCTTGCTGCCCCTCACACAATGGCCACCATAATTTCACACACTCTACCATAGCCCACCAGATCCCCCCATGCGCATATCGCAACAGCAATGAACATTTCTTTTGGGCTTGTGTTATATTGGTCACCAAATTTGCCCCCTCTGTTTATGGGCTCAACCATCCAAAAAAATCCTGCCACTGAGCCACTTCTGTGATGCAGCTTTGGAGTCCTATTCAGTGGGTTCCAAATGGGGCAGTTTGCTGCCCCCTCTCACTCAACAATCCCATTCAATAGGTCAGAGTGTGAAATTAGTCCCTACTAAAGCAACCACCCACATTAGCCCACCCAATTCTACCCCCACCAATCATAGTCAGGCTTTGACCACCCTTTATACCCAAACAGCCATTCAACTCCTATCCACCCAAATTCATCTACTATTCTAGTAAACCAAAATTTATGAGACTTATTGTCTGAGATTGATGAATCAGGTAAAGATATCATGAGTAAGGGTGGTTAGCCTGGCAGGGTAATTCCTGCTTCCACTCTAGTGCAGGTTTTGTTCAACACATGTTCAAAACCTATACTGGCTATAAAAAATCTTGGTGTGGTCTATTTGGCCCAAGGTTGACCCACCTCAAATACTTTAACATCGATGAATCCCCCCTTGGGTTGGGACCATCTAGTACTAAAAAAAAGATATCATGAGTAAGGAATCTGGTCAACTGCCCAGCTAATCTGATTATGGTCAGGCAAAAATTTTTGTTTCTAATTTTGACAATACCCCATCCCTCAGACGTTTCACTCCTAAACCCAATGCTGCCCCTACCAAAGTGACCACCCGCTCACCTTCACAGAGGTGGCCTCTCCCCCATTGCCCAAACCTACACAAAGCAGTGGCCCAATTAGTGGCTCAATTTTAACTAGGGCTGCCCACACTCTACTTCACCCCTGATTTCCCCAATTCAGCCTGCAGTTATATTTCAAAACTGTTTGATGACTCCAAAGCCACTGTTATGCATGTCGCTAAACTAGCGGAATTAACCCATCTGCTAAATTCACCCACCATAGTAACTCCAATTTTGCCCAGCTGCCCAATGCCCACATTCAAGTTGAGCATCACTTAGTGAAATTTGTCAAAGCTGTTTACCATGCTGCTCTTGATGAAGAGGAGGAGAACTCTTACTACACTAAAATCCACCCACACTAAGCTGATGCCCCAATGCCCTGGCTATCCGCTTTTGTCCACTTAATTAACAAAATGACATTGTCATGGTGGATATATCTACAGAAAACCTGCCTGACCCCCCCTCAACCTCTGCCATGGCGGGTTAGCAGTTTCAGCCCCCGCCTGGTTGGAAGTTTTTGTTTTTCTTCCCTTTCATTTTTTGATCAAGCTCTTTTGTTTTGTCTTGAATTTTTGGTACTGTCTGTCCCTGGTTGGCGTACCTCAAATAAAATTTAAAATTTAGGTGTAATTCTTATCCATTAGGAAATTATGCATAACCTATATAAAGTAAAGATAATGTTGAGATTGGCACAGGGGCTGTTGGAAAGTGGGGGATGAAATCCAATCAACTGGGAAAAGTTTAGGCACCAAAGCCACCAGCGAAAAAGTTTTTAAATCCTTTAAGCTAACAACATTTTAGGAAAAAGTTCCCCAAATTAATTAAAATCAGTGAAATTTGCTATAATAGTAGCAACCAAAGTTGTTGCAGAAAGAATATGATACATTCTATTTAATAAACTGATATTCATGTGAAATTAGTTAATTGTTGAGAAGATTGCCTGGCGCTTTCAAGCCAAGATTCATACTGATTTGCTAACCAGGTTTTCTGCAACATCTTATTAATTGTTTGTAGTAGCAACATTTAATTGTCTGTATCATGTTTAGACTCTGACATTAGGAGTGTTTAATTCTTTAGTTTCAATAATCCCTGGTATGGCATTTTATTAATACTTTAGTTTAGTGTCAAATCCCACTGTCATGAGTATCTGAACTTTCAGTTCAGGCTGGAATACTGACATGGGAGTCATATCTAAAGTGCATAGGGTAACGAAGACACAAATACAAGGCCCTATATGAAGACAGAATTCTTTTAAAACACAAAGAAATCTTCTTATCTTTTACAAATAGGTTTTTTTTGTAATTTTAAGAATAAGTTCACTATAATTTTGACTACAGGCAGTCGCTTTGGGTCTTTACAAAGAATAGTCTTCTTCTCCTTGTAGGCTTTACACCCAATAATGTATTTCAACCCTCTTTTTTTTTTAGTACTAGATGGTCCCAACCCAAGGGGGGGATTCATCGATGTTATTTCAACCCTCTTCATAATGCTAATTCCCTTCTGATATGCTCCTCTCATCCTCCCTTCCTATTAGTGAAATTATTTGACAGTGTAACAGCATTAAGAAATTTTGTATCAATCACATAATGAGAAAATACAGGGCCACTAAGGCAGAAATTTGGGATAAAATTATAATTGCAGTAGTTAGCCTATTAGAGTGAGTATACTGTGAGATTAGGTCAAGGAGAATAAATATAAGCCTAATTAATGACAAGTTTTACACCAGCGTTGTGCAGATAATGAGTAGTATATAATAGATGATAAATGATATGAAACCAAGGCCACAAGGCAAGGTAATCAAAATATCAGGGAATCGAGTTGCACCAATGGGGAGTGAGGATTGGATCTTCCTTTGTATTCACTAATATCTGGCAGACATGGCCAAGGTTGCCAAAAGTAATATAATACAAGTTTAGCAACTGCTTATAAAACAGGTCCTGAAGGGAGAAGTAATTGCAATTGAACCCTTTATCTTTGAATTAGTTGTTTATTAAGTGAACTATAAATTGAAGTTTGGTCAACCAATTACAATTTCCCCCACTTGACCAAGTATCAGGGAACAAAGATGAGTGGGGGTCTGTTGAGCTAATGAGAGCCCGTGGCCATGAGGCCAGAGGGCTGATAGTACTGTTTAGGTAACATAGCATGTACCCAATTGATAAGGTAGCCCTTTAGTGGGATACTTCAGAGTATAAGCATCAGTATATGTCTTCTATATGATCTCAAAGGGTTTTTTAAATATTCTCTAATTTGCTAGTGCTTCCAAAGCCATGAGTATCTTAATAACATACCAAATATGCTATGCCAAAGGTAGTTAAGGCATGAAAATCCTCGTTATCATGTTTCCTAGCCCTAACTTTCCAAGCCAGTGAATTAAAGTATGGGGCGCTTTGCAACTGAATGATATCTGAGTGGGATTCTCAAAATATCCATTGTACCTCATTCTTTCTTCATAAAAACATGAGTTTAATAGTGGGGGTAGCGCGGGATGCTTCCCATATAAAATCTCAAACAGTGAGTGCCCCATGTCTAAATGATAAGCAATGTTATATGCAAATTTGGTAGAAGGCAGAAAAAGGTTCCAATTGGACGCTTTGCCATTAACCAACTTAAGTACATATCCACATGAGTCCTATTTACTCTTTCAACAGTACCGTTAGTCTCAAGGTGATATGGCGAGGATAATACCCCCCTTATACCCATCAGTTCATTGAATTTAGCTATTATTTGGGATGTAAAGTTAGTCCCATTATCCATTATAATGAATTAAAACCATGCCATTAAATTATTGACTTAGTAAATCATAATACAAATGTAATTTGGATGAAAAACTATGAAATTCAAAACCCAAATTCCTCATAACATCCCGTTGCATGTTCCTTTGCCATTAAATTATATTCTCTAAAATAGACATATCAGTGGTCATAGCGCCTAAGTTCTTAACTGCTTTGGTCTCCACCCAGTTAGTGAGGTGATTAATGGCTACAATTTATATACTTAAATTGCCTGCAGATATTGACCAAGTGGCCCACAAATTCAATAGAGATGGTTTGCTAGGCAAAGTTGGGTTTGACTGATTGATTGGAAGCGGCCTTCTGGTAAAGAGCTTCATATTGCCATTTTTTGCAACAGTTAAGAGTCTTGTGAATATTAAAAGAATGGAACCCTTATAATAATGGTATCGCAGTTGTTCAAACATTATCTTATATCATTAATTTCTCATCTCCTTATAGTCCAAGATAATCAAGTTAATCCACCTGTTAAACCTATGAAACAAATGGGTGTACATCATCAACCTTATACAGCTTCCTGTTCTTTGAAAAGATATTCTGCCTCAGTTTTTCCAATGTACATTGAACCTCTGCAGGTTCATTACCAAATTTCTGGGGTACCATATTATCAAACAATTTGTCAGCTGGATTATCCAACAAGGTTACAATGGGAAACTGAGATAGGCCGTACATGTTTTGATGCTTAACTACAGGGCGGTGTTAGATTTCAAAGCCATATGCTTTTAATTTTAAAGCTTAGTGGGCCAGCCATCCTTCAGGTTACTTAAGATTTTAGCCACTACAATGAGTCATGATAAGTTACCAAAGTATAATTTACTCGGTGAATGTAAACCCAAAATAGCTTTACAAGCATGATTGACGGCTAGAAACTCTATTTTGGTAACACTACAGTTTCATTCATGTATAACCAGCGTTTAGATGCAGTAAGCAATGTGGATTCTGTCCCCTCAGAATTAAACTGGGATAACACTACCCCTACACGGTGAGGGATGCGTCCATCTGAATAATAAACAACTTATTAAAGTAGGACAAAATAAGTATCAGCGCTTTGGTGAGGCGCAATCTTAATTTGTCAAAGGCCAGCTTGCAGTTCTCTATCCACTAAAATTTTACCCCGTTTTTTGAGAAATGAAATAAGGGTTCATCTATTTTGTAAAGATTTTCCACAAAACAGCAATTGTAGCTAACTATCCTAAGTCACACTTGGATGCTGCACTTGCTGCTTGGGCGCATCATTAATTAGATGGCTTCAATATTTTCTAGCTGGGGCTGTAGGCCATGTTTGCCAATGACAACCTCTCAGTATTAAAGTTGACCGTAGAAAAAGTTGCACTTATTAATTTAATCATAAAATCAGCCTTGGTAAGGTGGAGGAAGACTTCTTCCAAGCGTTTTAAGTGTTAATTTAATTGTTCTAGAGATAACGTTTATATCACTAAAATATACTAGGAACAAGAAATCTTTTAAACTTTTAGTATGCATTCCATAGCCCATTGAAAGGTTGTGAGGGCATTTCATATCTCTTGCAGCATCTAAGTGGATTAATATAGACCCTGGGAAGCTATCATAGCTCACTTCTCCTCCCTCACTTTGGAAGCTCAATCTTCTAATAGCCAGAGATCAATCCATTGTTGAGAAGTATTAAGCGCTGCTCAAGTGCTCTAGTGCATCTTTGATCCGTGGCAAAGAATAGTACATCTTTTTGGTAATAATGTTGAGCTTTTTAATAGTCTATTACCACTTAAGTAATTCCATCCTTCTTTTATATTTTTGCACCAGGGCAACCCAAGGACTATTGGATGGCATAAACATCCTCTGATGCACAAGTTGTTTAATATCTTTATTTAACAATTCATATGCCACTTTTTGAGCGAATAAAAAGCCAGAGATTAATAAAAATAATTTCTGGTATCATCTGGTGTAACATATTGCGTGAACATACCAAATCAAAATCATCTTTGGCAAAAAGGTACTAAATTTATAAAATATCAAAGCTTGGTCCTTCTTCCCCATTAACCAAAAAAGGCTTTCAAGAGAAACTCAGCAAACAAGCATACTAGTCTTTATCACCACAGAGGCCCAGTTTCTTATTATACCAAAATCATAAATATTCTGCACTTCTTCAGCTGGTAAAAGATGCACAAAAGCGACAACCTGATGCCACTTTATAAAAAGAGGGTAATTGTATAGGTTAGCCAATAGTACCTGATTTCATCAGCATTGAGAAGAATTGTCCTTAGACAGTGACAGGTTTTAGATTAGACAAGCAAATTGGTGCAAAGATTCTGCCACATAACCCTTGGGGAATTATGAGTTTAATTTCAGTCCCCATTATAAATTGGTGACCAGCCATAATAATTAGATTATGATGAGCCCTCAGAGGAATTCACTTGGATTCCATAATATGAGTAGGAAATTGTTAATTACGGCCAAAAATTAATTGATTTTTTATTGACACTATACCATCTTTATATGCAGTTCACAACCTCCTAATTTCATTGCATTGTGACCTTGTTTTTCCTTTTGTAGTAAAGAAGTAGGTTTACTTAAAAAGGATTTAAAACTTTTTAAATAAGCTTAATTCCTATATCTCCTCATAAAAGAGGTTCAGATGCAAACATAAAATCATGGATAGGGTAACACTATATCTAAAGCCAAAATCACTAGTGAGCCAAACCTCAGTGGAAAGGACTATATACTTCCAGCAAAGTGGTATCTGAGGCTCTGCGGTACTTTGAACTTTTCAATAGCTGATTTCTAGTGCCAGACCAAGTTGTTTACTAATTTAGTGGACATGATGTTAAACAGTACCTAACTGTCCATGATAGCTCTTACTTTATCTTATTAATTGTAATATCAATGTACGTGCATTCAGAAGTATAAGCATCAGACGCATTGATTAAGTTAACATCCAGAGTGTCCGTTTGACATAAAATTTGATTTTAGGTCAGCAAAAGAGGGCTTAATCCATCTTAAGTTTTAAAAGGCATGGCCATCAGGAAGCCATCTAGCTTAAGGATATTACCTAAGATGACTGTATGCTATTGCTATTACAATTGGTGAGCATAAGGCTTTACTACTATTTCCTGTGCCAACTCAGCCTCACATAATTGTTGATGCAGGTTAAAATTCTACCATATCATCCAATATCACTTGTTAAATGCCAAAGGTGGGGCGTCATAATTAGAAAATTGATTATAAGATGAGGTTCTGAGAATTATTTCTTACCTGTGATTTTTTAAGGGAGCAAAAATAGAAGATTCCAGTTCTACTCTGCCCTGTCTTTTCTCAAGCCCTCCTCCTTCACAGGGTTCACAGAATGAACCCTGGATTTAGAACTTAGACTATGACACCAATTAGCATAATGCTCCAGGGGTTTTAAATTTACCAGATGATCTTATTACTATCAGACTTACTGAAACAAACATAAGTCTGAGTTAATATTAAATCTGAGGAGATGACCTTATTGAAAGGGTCGTTAACCTCCTGATGGCTTATGTTAGGCGCCTCAAAGGTGGAGGCACATCTGTGGGAATCCAGATGATATTTGCTCGCTGGTGCTTAACGCCTGCTGGATTCCACAAAGATTTGTAAAGAAAATGAAATAAATAAATAAGCACTACTAAAATTTGGATTTTTGTGATTTTTAATAGGAGCGCAATAAGGGGAAAACAATGATTCTTTACCCCCAACTTTCTAGTATTTAAAGTAATTTTGAAGGTCGAGGGGGAATTTGGGAATATGTTCAGAATAGCCTGCATGAGTCAGAATTAGGAAATATGCAGTAATAGCGTATCATAACTCAGAACCTCACTTCAAGGAAGAGGAAGGAAGGAAGGGGAATTCTGATTGGCCCAAATGTACCCATGAGGTAACATTTTTATGAACTTGAGCCAATAACCACCTGAGAAATTTCTTGCACCTTGGGAGACCCCCGCCAAGCCTATAAAAGGGGGTTGTCATGGTTGGATGACATTATAGTAGGAACTGATGCTAGAGATAAGGGTGGGCGACAGGAGGCCCAGAAGGTGAAACTTCAGGCTCTTCCTGACCTGAAACACACCTTAGATCAACGCTGGGTGCAATACAAGCATGCTCAGGTTGATACTAATGGGGTGAAAAATGCCCAGCCTCTTATCTCGGCCCAGGCACTGAAACAAATGATTTATGTTTTAAACAAAGATGGTTCAATTCGGTTAATTGGAGAGCAGGGGTTCAAAGCCCATTCAAGTTTATGAAATTTTAAGTTCAGGTAAAATATGGTTTCAATTGATTACTCAAGTGAATGCACTTTTGGTGTATTTTACAAAAATGGATGGAAGCATCTGTTTATTGGAGCATCAAGGCTTGGGCGCACCTCCGCAGAACCTAAATTTCCCCAGCCCACTTTATATATGGTTTTTGTGACCAACTTTCCTCATTGGTTGACTTTCTTTAAAAATTTTCCCATTATTTTACATTTTTTACCAATGGTCCCTTGGGCAAACTTGGTGGTGGACCTCTTTGGGGAGGTCTCCAACTATGTGGGCCACTACCTTTTATCGCAATTTACAAAAATCCCAGGTGCCCCCTTGGGTCGCCCAGGTCCCCTCCAGATCGAGGCACCCAAGGCCCCTGACACCAAGTTACACTTGATTATGGACTCCCCTTTGGGGTCCACTCAAGCGGTGATATTCCTGACTTACCTGGTACTTTATGTTGCGCTTTACACCCTTGCCTGGGGTGCCTTTTGCACAGGCACAGTTTGAGGTGCCTTCCTTCCCATTCTCCTAATGGCTAGTTCCCTAGCAATGTGGGTTTGCATCCCACATCACCTTGCTGGGAACGAGAGAGTTACAGACACTCTCTTGACAGGGGTCCCCACGCAGGTGCATTGGAGGACTTTGTTGGGGTTGGGGGTGTGCCTTTTGATGGTAACCCCAAAGTCCATGGTGAGGTTGGATTAATCCAACCAGCTGATTTTACTAGTGCCCGTACAGGTTTTGAACTGGTGTTTCTCCAATTAATGGGGTTCCACTGAGAATCAGCCAGGGACTTTCTGCCAATTTTCTCAACTTTTTAAATATTATCTTTAATAAATGAGCCCTTAACAACATTGGAGTATTGTAAATGGCCGACATTTCCTTTTTTTGAAAGAACTTGACCTACAGCATTCTTATCTTTGATCTGCAAAGGTAAATGCCCAACAGCATCAGTGGAGATAATTTATCATATAGATATTACCATGAACAGGGGGTGGAAGGTGAGTTAGTAGGTCATACAGCTACCAACCTATAGGTTGCAGGTTCGATTCCTACCCTTTGCACATCAATCAGAATGCCAGCTGAAGGAAGCTATTTGTGGTTAGTAGGTCTAATAACACAAAAACCTTACCCATGACATAACCAGAAAAATCTGAGTCCTGATTCAGAGGTGAAAAATTTTCTATGACAGAGTTGACCCTACTCAGGTTTCATGTTATTACTTTCTTTCTCTTTTTCATTTCATAATGTCCGTCCCCTGGTAAGCTTGCCTCAATTAAATAAAAGATATTCCCATGAACCTCTTCAAAACTGGTATTAGAACCTAATATAATTCCTTGCGGGCTTGCAGCTGTGGCGCATTGCAATATGAGCATTAAAGTTATTTAACACCTTGGCTACATATAACACTAAAAATTTAAAATTTATTTTGAGGTATGCAGACCAAGAGATGGACATTACAGATACTCAAAGAGCAAAAGAACTGAACAAATGAATGAACAGAATGATTAACCCAAAACAAAACCTGCAACCAAGAGGGGAGAAGAAACTGCTAACCCACCATGGCAGAGGGTGAGGGGGGTCAGGCAGCTTTTCTGCAGATACATCTTCATTACAATACCATTATAATTGTAGAAATGGACTAAAGCAGAGAGCCAGGGATTTGGGGCATCAGCATAGTTTGGATAGATGGCAGTGTAAAATTGAGCTCTCATCCTCATCAAATTCAGCTTAGTAGACAGCTTCAACAAGTCCCTTTAAGTGATGTTCAGCTTGAAAAAGGTATTGGGGAGTTGGGCAAAATTGGATAAACTTTGGCAGATGTTTTAGCTAGTGGGTCAGAATCTGCTAGTTTAGCAACATATATGACAGCAGCTTCAGCATCATCGAATAATTTACTGATTTTTCTTCAGGATGCTTCAGGGAAATCAGGGGGGTAGTAGAATATGGTCAGCTCCAGTTAGAATTAAGCCACTGATTAGGCCACTGATTTGCATAGATTGTGGAAATGGGGAGAGGCCACTTTTGCTAAGGTGAGCTGGTGGTCACTTTGGCAGGGGGCCAAATTGGGTTTAGGAGTAAAACGTTTGGGGGATGGTGTTTTGTCAAAGTCAGAAGGAAAATTTTGACCCGACCATAACTGAACTGGCTGAGAGGTTCATCAGAATCCTCACTCATGATAACTTTACCTGATTTTTCAACATCAGCCAATAGGTCCCATGGGTTTTGGTTCACAAGAATAGTGGATGCCAAATTTGGGTGGGAAATATTCAAATGGCTGCTTGGGTGTGAATGGTGGTCCAAGCCTGAAACTGATTGATGGGAGTATAAATTGGGTGGGTTAATGTGGGATGGTTGATTTGGTAGGGACCAATTTCCCACTCTGCCCATTGAATGAGAAAATTAAGTGGGAGGTGGCAACAAAATACCCCATTCAGAATCTGCTGAATAGGGCTCTGAAGCTGTATCAGAGGAAGTGGCATGAGGCAGAATTTTTTGGAATGGTCAAACCCAAAACAGAGGGGACAAATCTGGTGACTATTATCCATATGGGCTCAAAAAAGTACTCAGGTGGTACTGCAATACAAGCTTGGGGTATTTGTTGGGCTATGGCAGGTTGGTGTGGCATTATGGTAGCAGTAGCGTGAGGGGCAGCAAGGCACTCTGCACCAGAAGGAACAGTGAAGATGAGGTTGGGCTGAGTCCCATAAGCCAGAAGCCCCACCATCAACTGATCATATAAAATTTGGGGTGGGAGGTGGGAAAAGAGGGATGCAAAGGACACCACCATTGTGGTGTCTATAGGGAGGTGGGTTTGGGTAGTTGGTATGGGAGTGTTTTTATAAATAAGGGGAATAGAAGCCACTGCTTCAGCATCCTCCTCTATCTGGAAGCCAATATTAAAGTAACCTTTAAATGGTTGGAAATCAATTAAAGCTAGCTGGTGCAAATGCAGAGGTGGCCAATTTGATAATTTCCTTGTCAGCATACAAAAAATACCCATAGTCAATTTGTAGGTAAAATTGAATTGTGGAATGAGGGAGGGCAAGAGGATAGTGTCATGGAAACAGCTGATAAGAATTAGACTGGGCTCCAAGTCAGGGTGTGTAAGCATCCAGTGGAGAGCCCAGAATGCCAAAGGAACAGCGGTCCATGCGACTAGAAGAAGGGGGATCTATTAGGGACGTGAGGAAAGTAAATGTTTATAAATGTACCGAAGTTCTCCAAGGCAAACCAGATGGTTGCAATGGGGGCAACCACGAGTCTTGTGGGGGCAACCCCCAAGGGCGGGAGAGGCGGGGAGGATGAATACTCCAGGGTGCGCGGTTGCTGGCCTTCAGTTATGGGCAGGTGGGTTTGTGCGCCAGAGAGGGGCGGCACAAAACCCACTACACAAACAGGGGTGCTGTCAGAGGGGAAAACAGGCCCAAGATGAGCGTTGGGGCTGAGTTCCCCTTGGTCAGGGTACTCTGGGGCCCTTAGGTGGGTGGGATCAATGGCGGATGAGCCAGGTGTGGGGGCCGAGCTCATGAGCCTCAGGGCAGGGGCTCCCTGAGGCTGCTCCAATAGAGGAGCACTCTCGGAAAGCCCGTCATTAAAGCGAATGGAAGAGTTCACATTTAATGGATATGCAAAAATGGATGGAGAGTTGACTCCATCATCAAGAGTGAGGCAGTTCACCGCGGATACAATCCACCACCGCGTGGCAGGGTTGAGCAACTGGACGACCCATTTGGCAATCATCAGGATAATTATCTGGGCGGCGGCGCGCTTTGCTGGATCAATCGCCAGAATTTTTTTAGGAAAAACAACAGGCAGAGTCTGCGACAAGGCATTTGGGGTAATTGGCTTTATTTTAGCACAAAGCGCAAGGAGAATAGAGAATGAACCAACAACTGCCCATCAACAGAGCAGTTGCCTTAAGTATTGGGAGGTTGAGGATTGGCGATGGGGTTTGGTTAGCTGGCGGGTGGGGAAGTGGATGGATGGTTTCCAAAATCTTGGCAAAAATCATAAAAACTTTTGCTGATTTTCCAAAATTTTTGGGGCCAGACCAGGTCGATGGTACCAATCCAGGCCTTAATTATTCGAGTCAGGCAGCTCAAGTGGTTCAGATTTCCCAGATTTGTCCCAGGAGGCTGTGTCTCTGGTGCTCAGTTGTCCGCAACCTGGACCAAACTCTCAATTTGGTTGTCTATGCGATCTGAGCTTCTCAGATCCGTTCTGAGGGGTGGGGGCAACTGGTCTGAGTCGCTGGTGGCCTGGTTCAAAACCTGAATTGAGTTCTGATCTAATTCTTGGACTCGACCAGTCCAGACCAGCTCTGTTAGCCCAGAATCTGCGGGCCGGGCTCCAATACTTGCGCTGGCAGTTTCTTCAAAATTTTGGTTGATTTTCCCTGTTAAGTGGGAGGTCCCAGGGGCCCGCCCAAGGCCCCTGGCCTGCATGATCTCCTGGCAAGTCCCCTCTAATTTTATCTAGGTTGGGGAGGGGAGAGATTTAGATATCTCTAGGTGGAAGGGCAGTTACCCAGTGCTCATCAAACATGCACCAGGTCGCTCAACTGTGACAGGGGGTCCACTTGGGCCTTTGGCCCCCTTTTGGTCCAAAAGGGATGCTACTCCCTATCCAGTTGTAGGGGCTGGTCCCCAAGACTTACACTACCCTTTCCTTTTTTGACAGGGATGAGGCCCCCACCTGGGGCATGGACCAGGGCATAGTTCTTGTGTCTCTCTAAGAGCTTTATGGCCAGGATGGCTGCAAACTTCTGGGGTAGATGGGGGGCTACCAGGTGGGAGTTGTGGAATTCTTCTATCGGGTCCTTGCAATTTGCGTAGTCACATGCACTCACCCAGCTGTTCTCATATGAGGGGTAGCCTTTCCAGGCAACCAGGTATTGAACGGATCTGTGGGACCTCCAGGAAGCCAGGATATCCTCCACCTCTACTTCCTGGGATTCCTCAATGAGGATTGGCTCTGGTGATGTTGGCCTTTCCCCTTTGAAGGGGGTCAGGAGGGAGGTGTAAAAGATGTTATGCTGCTTCCAGTGAGCGGGCAGCTTCAAATGATAGGCTCTTTTGCCTAAGTCCTTCTCCACCTTGAAGGGGCTAGAGCGTTTGGCTGCTAGTTTCTGGGTGGGGGCTTTTATGGGAAGATTGCGGGTGTCCAGCATGACAAGGGAGGCAACTTCAATCTTATGTCCGGGTAGGCGCTTCCAGTTGACAAACTTTTTGTAATCCTCAATTGACTTTGTCAAATGTTCACAAACCAGGTTGTGTGTCTCGCGGAGTGCACACACACGGTCTTTGGCTGCAGGGACTGTTGAGGAGAGCTGCGGGCCAACTTGAAAGGAGGGGTTGTAACCCAGGGTGGCCTCAAAGGGGGAGAGGTTGGTCGAGGAGTGGAGTGAATTGTTGTAAGCAAACTGTGTGAGGGGTAGGTCCTTGGCCCAAGTGTCCTGTGAGGCCGTTGCATAACAGCACAGGTACTACTTCAGTACCTGGTTCACCCGCTCAGTCTGCCCATCGGACTGGGGGTGGTAGGCTGTGGATCTGCAGGTCTTGATGCTGAGGAGGGTTAGCAACTCTTCCCAGAACCGGGCGGTGAACTGGGGTCCCCTGTCACTCACTATCTCTTTGGGGAGACCAAACATGGCAAAGACATGGTTGATAAATAAATTTGCGGTCTCCACCACAGTAATAGAGGAGAGGCAGGGGATGAAGAGGGCAAACTTGGTAAAACAATCAACGACTACCATGATAGCATCTGAGCAGTTAGAGGGGGAGCTCCACGATGAAATCTACTGAGACTGAGGTCCACGGGCCTTCTGCCTGCTGCAGGGGTGTAGCAACCCCTTTTTTCCAGATTGGTCTGATTTTGCTCTGTCACAGGTGACGCAGCGGGAGATCCAGGCGGGGATGTCCTTTGAGGACCCTGTCCAATTGTAAGTTCTCTTTATGAGATCAGCGCATTTCTTGATGCTGGGGCGCCCAACGGTCTGGGGGACATGGTGTTCTTTGATAACACAGTTGCGTAGAGATGGGGGGACCCAAACCCAATCGTGGAACCAGATGGTTCCCTCCCACAGGGTGTATGGGGCTCTCTTCTGACTTGAGGACTCTAAGTCAGTGTAAAGCTCTAACCCTTCGGGGCAACAGGTCTGGGCAGTGAGGACGCGAGGGAAGAGCGAGGCATCAGGGGCAAGGTCAGCAAAGGCTACCGTCGGAGGAGCCAAGGAGAGGATTTGGGAGGGGGCACTACAGTAGTAAGCTCTAGCAGGTCCTCTCCACCATTGGGTGATAGTGATGGGTTCCAGCTGAGCATGTCCAGCAACGCATTCAGGGGGCCTTTTATGAATTCATATTTTAAATGAAACTCACAGAGGTCCTGGTATGTGCGAGTTTGGTGGTGCACCAGCTTTTAGGTTTTTGGTAGTATAGTAATGCCTTATGGTCAGTACGAACGGTGATTTTGTGCTGGGCGCCTTGCAGGAGGTATCGCCAGTGGGTGAGTGACCACGCCACTGCCACTAGCTCCTTGTCATATTGGCCATGCTTGTTCTGTGGAAGTGAATTTGCGGGAGTAGTAGGCCACTGGGTGCTTGACCCCCTCATGCTCCTGTAGCAGCACGGCGCCCACTGCCACTGATGAGGCATCGCAGGCTACAATGAAGGGGTGGGAGGTGTTGGCATGCCACAGGACTGGGGAGGTGAGAAAAACCTCCTTGATAGACTCAAAGGCCTGCTGGCATTCTGGGGACCACTTGAAGGGGGCGTTTTTCCCAGTGAGGGGGTGAAGGGGTGCCGCCAGTTGGGCGAGGGCTGGGGAGAATTTTTTTAAGAAGGTAATGGTGCTGAGGAAACTTTGGAGTTGTTTCTGTGTAGTAGGGGTAGGCCAAGACTGGATCGCCTCGAGCTTTGAGGGGGAACAGCATATCCATCCTTCAGGACGAGGTTACCTAAGAAGGTCACTTCATCCAGGAAAAATATGCACTTTGAGGGTTTCACGAAGAGCCCTGCATTGTGGAGGGCTGCCACCACTGCTTCAAGGTCCTTGGCATGTTGCTCTGGGGTATAGGAGTGGATCAGAATATCATCAATGTAGGCTACAGCGCATGAGAAGCGCAGGTCCCCAAGCACATCATTGATGAGGCGTTGGAAGGTGGCTGGAGCATTCTTCAGTCTGAAGGGCATCACTCTGAATTGAAAAAGACCTCAGCAGGTGCAGATAGCTATGAGCCACTCTTGTCCTCTCGCCACCCTCACCTGATTAAAGGCGTTCACCAGATCCAGCTTTGAGAAGACCCAGGATTTGGCGATGGCTTGGGCAATGGTCTACTCTAAGGGAAACGGGTAGGGGTCAGGGATGGTGATGTTATTGAGGTGGCCATAGTTGACGCAAGGGCGCAGGGTGCCATCTGCTTTCCAAGTGAAAACTATGGGGGAGGCGACCGGTGAAGATTTCTTGATAAGCTAACCCTTCTCTAGAATCTCATCTAGCCAAGTCCCCAAGGCCTTGTCCTCTTCCTCTGTGTAGGGGTAGAGGGGGCAGTTGATCTTGACTAGGTCAACTGTCAGCTGAAACGTTAGGTCATATCTGGAGTGTAGGGGGAGCTTGGAAGCCAGTGACATGTCAAAGATGGACTTATAGGGGGTTAGGAAGGGTATGATGTCCGAAGGGAGGTCAATGGGAGCGGGGTCTGGGGGAGAAATAGAGCTGAGGAATGCGTCAAGGGGGAGGGTTTTCAACAAGGGAAACTCTCCACTCAACTTGAGGTTCGAGAACAACAAGGAGTTATTAGCAAGATTAATGCGGACCTGCTGTCACCGCCACTCAGCCCAGCCCCAAGATCACAGGGTAGAGCAAGTACTGTATGGCTGAGAAGTGGTCACAGAACCCAAAGTTGTGGACAGAGAAGTGCAATGGGCGTCAGACGCGGTAAGAATTCATGGGCTCTGATGAAGCACCCTGGACTGAAGAGGCTTCTTCCATTGCCAGGTCCAAGGAATGCACCACACTGAGGTCAATAAAGTTGCCTGCCGCTCCGGTGTCAAGGAGGGCTTGCACGGTACATTCACTCAACTCTGAGGGGAAGGAGATAGGGAACAAGAAGTAGTCTTGATCTCTTTTATTGGGGTGGGCAAGAGAGAGAGCAGCCGAGGAGGGAGCATGACCCATCATTAGAAGAGATTGACCAAGAGGCGCTGGGCTGGTCTGGAACTGGGGAGGGTTTTATGCTTCCTCCTTGTCCCAAATGGGGCAGCAAGGGTTGATGCATATGCCCGCTCCACTCTCTTTGAGGGGGCCTCCAGGTTAACTGGGGGGGGCGCCAGGGTGGGCAGGCTCTGAGCTCTGGGGGATCAAGGGCCCACTTTCCTGATCCGGGGTGAGAGCAGGGGGTGCATCAGGCAGGGGCTCTTCCAAGGGGAGGGTACCCAAGGTGGGTACAGAGGGGGCGCAGAGGGCGGCGAGACCTGGGAGGCGCTTCCCTTGGCCGCGACCACTGGCAGGGGGAGAGGGGGTGGCATGCGGGACCTCAAGAGCTGCAACAGCACATGCGGGTGTATGGAAGGGCCTGGCCCCAATTGCATGAGCCACCAAGAATTCAATTTCTAAGGATCCAAGGAGAGGGTCCCAAGATGCATGGGCAGCCGCAGTGGGGTCCAAGGCAGCTCAGAAGGCGGAGATGGCGATCTCGGGGGGATGGGCACCGTGGGGGCCAGGACCATGAAGGCTTTGATATGGGAGGGCAGGTCCGTGGCTGTTTGCCCTAGTATGAACATTTGGAGGAGGCGCGCCGGTCTAGACTCAGGGGCCTGGACCACTGAAGTAACCAGCGCCAGTAGGGGGTGGGGTTCCCAGACTTAGCAGCAGAGCGGAGCACTCCCCTGACCCAGCGGCGGGTGTTCCCATCTAGGGCATCAAGGAGAGCTACGCTCTGCTGGGCATCAGAAGGAAGGGGAGTTTTCCCCCCATCAGTGGTGAAGCACACCTGAAGTTCCACCAGGACACCTAGGATTTGGTCGGCCACCTCATCAGAAGGGATAGGGGGGACTCCCAACCCTATCATCTGTTGACTGATGGGGTGACACTTGACACCAGGGGTCTGCGGGGTGGGGACCAGGTCAACACAAACTGGCAGCATGCTCGGATGAATGAGGCCGCCAACCAGCAGGAGAAGGCCAGGTCGCAGAGAGAGAGTACATTTAAGGTTAGGGAGTAGGCCAATGCTTCGCCAGTGCCAGCAAGGAGGGCGGAGAAGGCTGAGGTTATGGGTCAGTTCATTATGTCATGGAAATGGCTGATAAGAATTAGACTGGGCTCCCAGTCAGGGTGTGTGAGCACCCAGTGGAGAGCCCAGAATGCCAAGGGCACAGCGGTTCATGTGACTAGAAGAAGGGGGGATCTAGTAGGAATGTGAGGCAAGTAAATGTTTATAAAGGTACTGAAGGCCCCAAGGCAAACCAGATGGTTGCAATGGGGCAACCGCGAGTCTTGCAGGGGCAACCCCCAAGGGTGGGAGAGGCGGGGAGGATGATGACTCCTCCAGGGTGTGCAGTTGCTGGCCTTTGGTTATGGGTAGGTGGGTCTGTGTGCCAGAGAGGGGTGGCACAAAACCCACCACACGAACAGGGGTGCTGTCAGAGGGGAAAATGGGCCCAAGATGAGCATTGGGGCTGAGTTCCCCTTGGTCAGGGTACTCTGGGGCCCTTAGGTGGGTGGGATCAATGGTGGATGAGCCAGGTGTGGGGGCTGAGCTCATGGGCCTTGGGCAGGGGCGCCCTGAGGCTGCTCTGATAGAGAGCGCTCTCAGAAAGCCCATCAGTGAAGTGAACGGATGGGTTCACATTTAACAGATATGTGAAAATGGATGGAGAGTTGACTCCATCATCAAGAGTGAGGTGGTTCACCATGGATATGATCCACCACTGTGTGGTAGGGTCGAGCAACTGGATGACCCATTTGGCAATCATTGGGATATTTATTTAGGTGGCAACACGCTTTGCCAGATCAATTGGTGGAATTTTGAATAGGAAAAACAACAGGCGGAGTCCACAACAAGGCGTTCAGGGTAATTGGCTTTATTTTGGCACAAAGCGTGAGGAGAATAGAGAATGAACTGACAACTGCCCATCAACAGAGCAGTTGCCTTAAGTATTGGGAGGTTAGGGATTGGCGATGGGGTTTGGTTGGCAGGTGGGTGGGGAAGTGGATGGATGGTTTCCAAAATCATGGCAAAAATCAAAAAAAACTTTTGCTGATTTTCCAAAATTTTTGGGGCCAGACCAAGTTGATGGTACTGATCTGGGCCTTGACCATTTGAGTTAGGCAGCTCAAGTGGCTCAGATTTCCCAGATTCATCCCAGGAGGCTGTGGCTCTGGTGCTCAGTTGTCCGCAACCTGGTCTGAACTCTCAATTTGGTTGTCTATGTGATCTGAGCTTCTCAGATCCGTTCTGAGGGGTGGGGGCAACTGGTCTGAGTCACTGGTGGCCTGGTTCAAAGCCCAAATAGAGTTTCAATCTGATTTTCAGACCTGACCAGTCCAGACTGGCTCCATTAGCCCAGAATCTGCAGGCTGGGCTCTGATACTTGCGCTGGCAGTTTCTTCAAGTTTTTGGTAAATTTTCCCTGGTAAGTGGGGGGTCCCAGGGGCCTACCCAAGGCCCCTGGCCTGCATGATCTTCTGGCAGGTCCCCTCTAATTTTATCAGGGTTGGGGAGGGGGGAGGGGAGAGATTTAGATATCTCTAGGTGAAAGGGCAGTTACCCAGTGCTCATCAACCACATGCACCAGGTTGCTCAACTGTGACAGGGGGTCCACTTGGGCCTTTGGACCCCTTTTGGTCCAAAAGAGATGCTACTCCCTATCCAGTTGTAGGGTTGGTCCCCAAGACTTACAGATAGGGGCAAAAAGTGTATGCATGCCAAGTGGAGTGCTAAGTCCTGTGAGGGGATAAAATGGCTAGAAGAAATTGGTGGGCTATTTGACCCTGTGCAAACGTGTTTGCCTGCAGGACAGAAAATGCTAGGTGGTGGAGTGCCACTAACCCACATTAAAGCAACAGGTGGTGGATCTGCAGACATAAATAGGAAAAATGGTGTGGCCAGAAGGTGGTGGCAAATTAAACTTCTTTAATAAAATAAAATTAAAACTGAAATTGAGCAGAAAGAAAAGTTTTATTTTTATATAAATAGCTTTTTATAGTTTTTGTATTTTTTTTATTTAAAATTGTTTATAAATTCCCTTACTTAGCCTTAATTCTAACCTCAAGGTACATATAAAGAGCAGATTTATAAATGTATGTTTGATGGTTTTGTAAAGAGAAATTATGTATATACATTTTATAATTTTAAATGCTTTATAATAGAGATTTAATAAAGTAAAAGTTAAACTGCTTTTTCACATATTAAAAAATACTGGAAATAGTTGGTCTTAGATGAACTAAAAATTTGAGAAGAGCATCCATGTCAAAGTGAAAATTCCTAGCTTTTGTGGTTTAAGAGAAACCTTGTAATAGTGTCTTTTAAATACATTATAGTTATATTTTTGCAATTTTTGTTATAATCAGACTTTAAAAAATCACTTACTTGATTTTCCAGCATCCAAGCTGCACATACATATTAACTTTCATAAATGTAGATTTGTTGGAAATTTTAGAATTCTTTTTTTGAAAACTATTTCAAATTTAAATCATTTTATAATAAACAATTTATTAAGGTAAGTTAACCTGCTTTTTCACATATTAAAAATACTTAAAAAATCCTAAAAGCAAATGGTTTCTTAGTGGAACTACAAATTTTGAATAGAACCTCCATACCACATTTCAAATTCCTAGCTTTTAAGGTTTAAGATTACCTTGATTAATAGTGTCTTTTATATTATTATATATTATAAATTTGCTGTTCTTTGGTTATTTACCTAAGCCTTGTAGCCCCTCACATGGCGTATAAGGAACAGCAAAACCCCGAAGGTTTAAAAATTAACTTATTGGTGCGCATAGCACCAGCTGCCACGAAATTTCCAAACTTGGAACGTTTACGAAACTACTAATAGTCGTTTATTCGAGGTTGGAGAGAAACTACTATTAGGAACCAATCCCATAGCGAATTGAAACCGATCCAGCATCCGGATGCCATAGAGATTTCGGTTCGATCTCGACGCGCCGGAAAACGTATGGTTGGATTCGACGCGAACAACTCCACCTTATGGCCTATCAGACGAACCCACGGGATTATAAAAGGGGTTTGCGCTGCGCGTACCCTTCACGTTTTTTAATCAAGTCGCGACGCGGGTACGCTTAAAACTCGCCTACCGCTTAAATACCCGCCGGAAAAGGTTATTCACCTAAACCTGTAGCTTTACGCTTTCCGACCGTAAGGTATTTTATAAAGTAGGTTTACGCCGTAGGCTTACTAAACTATGGTGGGGGACCCAACAGCTTGGGTTCGGGTTGTAAACTTTACCGTCATTTAACCCCGTCTTCATTCTTTTTGTCCGCTTACCGTTGGTAAAAAAAGCTTTTTGGGGGTGGGGTGAGGTTGGTCGTACGGTTGGGTTGAGCTTTGGTGCGTTTTGAGTAGGGGGTGCGCTTCGTATTAAGTCATTTAGTTATTGGAGAAGGGTGGGCTGGTTCGCTTTGTATTTATGTCCTTGGTTTATAGTTTGGTATTGGTGGTTGGGGGTAGTTTTTACAAGCCTCAAACGTTTTTTCGGCGGAGGGTTGTTGAATTCCGATTCGCGGCTTTTGTCTTTACCGCATTAAATGGCGCTTAGAAGCCGGCGTAATTTTACTCGGAGCTATCCATGTTTAAGTAACCGCTGGTTACTAGAGCATATTTATTTTGATAATGAGGTTTCAGGCCCGATCAAGGGTTTTATTGGGTAAAGGGCTCTAGCTGCGAAACCCTTTAAGCTTAACGTCTGGAAGCGTACGACCTTTTGAAGTGTTTTTAATTCTAGATTTGTTTGAATCTGGTGTTTTTAATTATAATGTGCTATGCAGGAATTTCCTTGCCTTTAAGCCTTTTTCCATCTTATTTGTCATAGATTCCTTGCAATTTTATCGCAATGCTACCCTATTTGACGTTCGAAAGTTTTGTTGTGGTGCTAATTGAAAGCCAACGTTGTTAGGATTAGGCGGAGTGGCTCAAGTTTCAAGATGCCAGACAAGTATCCCTACGCCAACAAGCTGCCACCATCCGTTAGGGAGTTGGCTCGGGATCTGGGGTCGGCTAAACGTCAAGAGCTAATGCAACAGAGGTCAGCTTTCTCGGGCTTGTCCAAAGCCCCCTATGATATAAGGACTCGAGCCTGGACGCAGCATGAGGACCGCAAGGTATTCCAAGCTGCCCGAAAGTACGGAAACAATTGGGCAAAAATTGTTACCCGGTTCAAGGACCGCACCCAAAATGAGATCAAAAATCGGTGGGAGTACCTTGAGCGGCTTGCGCAGGAAAAGGGCATCACGCTCCGATCGACCGGCTCAAGCCAAGCTACCAAAATAGCTGAAGCTTCAGCTCTAGCACACCCAACCTTTAGTGCCTTGAGCACAGGTACTCCTCAGGTCAACGCTAACAGGGGAGGGGCACTAGAAGCGCCCCCTACATCTGCATCGAATGGAATCGACCTCGGCTATTACTTGGGTCACAGCTCGTCCACGATTAATCAGCCCGAAGGGTTTGACTTTTCCAAGTTTTTTGACCAAACGTTTCCGACCAGCCAACCAACTCAGCAACACCTTATGACCACCCAAACCCATTTCCCAACCCAACCAAGTTTTATGGCAACTCCGGCGGATTATTTAAGCCAGCCGAACAATGTGACGACTCAGGTTGATTATGCAAGCCTGTCAAGTTTCATGACGACTCAGGAGCCTACAACTCACCCAAGTGTCTTGACACCTCAGGTCGATTACTTAAGCCACCCCAATCTTATGGCAACTGGCGCAAACCCCTTCTACCCCCCAACGCAAACCATGTTTGGGGGCGGCGAGTTCCTGCCGCTGATGGACTCAAACGGCACCTATGAGATGGTGCCTCTCATGGAACCTTCCAAATCCGCTCCTCAAGGCGAGTTGGGGGTACAGATTCCAGCGCAGGAACGGTTAATCGAGTTAGCAACCACGATTTACAACAACCCGCACTTGCTTGAGCTTCTCTTAAAAATCCACGATAGATGCGGTGGGGCGAGGAGGGGTACCAAACGGAGTTCGCAAGCTGATTACCAGCTCGTAAAGAGAGGGCGTGGTAATCACCCAAGTTACGGGGGCGACGGCAATTTGCTCCTCTACCAACTGGCCAACACCGATTTCCCCGAGGAGCTTGAAAGTGACTGCGATTTTGAAGAGAACGAGTCGGAGGGCGAGTCGGACGCCAACTTCAAAGCCAGCGTTTCAGGTAACCACCGCCTATTGAGGCTTATCTTTAGTCGAGGAACTGAACGAGCTGATGACAGCCTCCGGCGACCCGCTAAACGCGTCCGATAAAGAGTAAGGCGTTTTCTGAAGAATCTGACTGGTAGGGAGGAGGGTCTGTTTACGCTAAGCCTCCTGCGCCGAATCCGGTCTCAGCAGAAGCAGGTACGTCTTGCCCGTTTTGCCTAACTGGCCTTAAGAACTTGCAGCTGGTCCTACAGGCATATGCTTTGGAATGCTCCTTTCGCGGCCCCACCTCCGACAAAGCGGAGTACTGGAAAACCCAGGCGGTAAGGTTTGCTATAAGCTCTTTCATCCTGCAGCTCCATATTAAGCGGCTTAACGACTTTGGCATGCGCTACTCTACCGTTGCGCCTGGATCGTCCCCCAACGAGTTCATGTCCTTTCTGGCGGTGGCGGGGGCCGAGCATATTCAGGATATTCTGGACATGATGGCCAACCCACCCGAAAACATCCTCTGTTTGCCCAACGATGTCTTAGCCTCGCGTAGTTGCAGGTCCACCCCGGCCATCGACAAGGGCCGCGGCCTCGCCTACTTCTTCCCCGACGATAAGTTTGCCGCTGCTGGCTCGCCCAAGGCGCTGGTTGAGAAGGCGCGCCAGATTTACATCCTGTGCAAAACGGTGCTTGAGCCCATTTTCGTCGAGTCCGTTCTCCCGTTTTTCTTCTTTACCAAAAACGCGAGCGCCCCATCTTTTCTTCGGCCGAGGACAGGTAAGCCCAACCTAAATTCTAACTTTAGCCTATTTGCCCTTGCATTGAATACGTTTGCCGATGACTGGCCCAGCATCCGCTCCCACTTCCTCCCCGTTCGCTCCGACCGCCAGCTTGAGAATCGGTACAACAACATGAAATCGCGTAGGATCTATTACCACCCCATCCAGGTAGGCCTTAGGTAGCTCTTTGACTCCTTTAGACGTACCATCATCAAGCTACCCAACCGCTGACGGAAGCCGAGGTGGCCAAGCTACTTGAGGTAAAGTTCCAAGCGTCCCATCTTATCCGTGGTAGGGGGTCGAGCGATTCGGTAAGAATTTCCGCCGGATCCAGCACCGCTTGCTCCCCAAGCGCCCAATCTTCTTCCTCAAAAAGGCGTACCGTGACCTCGACATCCGCAAGCCCAATTCCAAAAGGTTTCTTTTGACCCAAAGCCGCAGCTCTCCCCTAGTGTAAATTCTATACCCGTATCCATCTGCTTTCCCTGTTCATAATGGGGTGTGATATCTCAAGCCTGCTGGTTGGTTCAACTTTGTAGTCGCCGCTCTATTGTTTATGCTTTAAAGGAGGCGCCCAGCGGCACTAAGTTGATCAGATCAAGCGTTACCTTTTGGATGGGTGGTAACTCTCGAAATGGTACCAATGGTTAGTCGAACTCCTACCTTCAGATGATTAAAGCAAATATTTACCAAATCAATCCTCACTTGCTATTTACTAACTATTCTATATCCCAACCTATCCTAAGATCTACTTGTATCAACCGTTTAAGCAAGCATTTTAAGCTTTCCGCTAGTTTATCATGAATAAGTTGATCGGCTTGTATGTCAGATAGCGCCCTTGCAATTAGCTAGCCTCTTAGCAATAAGATTAAACCACTTGGCATATTATTTCACTATCGAGAAAAAGGTTGCAAATTAGCCAATCTAATCACCAAGATTAACCTTAAAGCTTAGACCGCCTTTTAAAGCTTCACTATAATATTAAGTGATCACCTATTTTTCATTCTACGTAACCTATAATAACCAAACCTACGTCATTGTAACCTAAGAGCTTGCTTGGCGGAGGCTAGATCCGCTCATGCATCTTAGGGGTAACCATGATTGTACCTTACACGAGTTTAAAGTTGGACCTATTGAAGTTTAAGGGCATTTGGTCCAACGGTGTGACAGATTCTATAAAGGTAAATAAATTTTCGATCAACTCGGGGTCGGGGATCTAGTTTAGTCTAACTGAGATGGAACTTCAACGGCTAGCTTAGATTGTAAAGCTTAGGTCATCAGTACCGGTGAGACTGCGATAACTAATAGGAGGGCTAATGGTTTGTTCTAAGACTAGTTATAGGGAAAGCGTAGCTGGTTAACTAACCTTAATTGGCTTATAAGTGGATGTGGAAATTGGGAGGCTATGGTTAGGGTTGATAATCTAGGTGATCATAAAGGTAGAAAGCTTAAACCCCCATTAGCTGAGACTCTTGTAGATGGGGTGTTGAGCTTGGTGCAAGGCGTCATATCTCAGGGGCACAGTTTAATACACATTAAAGTACAAGGCACTGTATGGAGACAGCGTCCTTGAAAACAAGGTGGAAAAAAGACTTATCAGTCATAGATTGACTTTTTATTAAAATTATAAGGAGGAAGCATGCCATAATATTGACTACCGGCAGCAGCTCTATGGCTTTGCAAGGAATGGTCTTTTTCTACTGGTGGGCCTTTCCACCAGCTAACATAAAACAGCTCCCCTTCACAATGGTGGTTCCCTTCTGAGGTGGTCCTCTCATTCCTCATTCCCATGATAACAATTATTGGATAGCAGAACAGCACTAAGGAACTTTGGCCAAGCACATAATGGGGAATACATGGCCACTAATGCAGTATTTTGAGGTGATATTTATAATAACTATAGTCAGCTATTAGAGTTAAGGATCTGGAAGGAAGAAAAGAGAATAATTGTAAGCCTTCTTTATTTAGCACTAGTGGTGCCCAACCCAAAAGGGGAGCCATCATGCATCTTTATTTGCAATTGAGACAAACAAAAGCATTATCATAAATTAAAAATTCCCAATATGGCGCTTCAGCTAACAGCCTAGGAAGCTATATCAGAAGGTGAGGAATCTTTGGGGAAACTTTTGTCCAGCACCCACTTTAGCTGGTGTACCATGGTGGACAACATTGGGGTAGGAGCATCAGCGATATGTGGCATAAGGAGATATAGTTGTGTATTTCCTTCATTCATGAGCCTAGTGGTGTCCATTGCCACAACGTATTGAGCAAGTTAATGCTCATCAAAAGCAATGAGAGCAGGCACACAAATGAACGACCTGATGCACTGGTGGGTTTGGAAATAATTGGGGTCAAAAGGAGAGTTTTTGCCACATCAATGCATTATAAGCCTTTTTAAAAACAAGTTCTATGCTGGTGTGGGGCAAAATAATTAATAAACAATAAAGGATAGCTAATATAAAAGCCTGGTTCTTAGGCCACAAATAATCAATATAATAGGGGAGCATTTTGTACCAATGGGAAGTGAGAATACAACCTTTCACCCTATTTATCATATCCAATGGATGCAGACAAGGGGTTTGACAGTAAATTAATACGTATTCAGCAACTACATACAAAACGTGGGCCATAGGGTGAAGCAATTTCAACTGAACCCTTTATCCAATTATTAGCAAATTATAATATTTTTATAATTATTAAAACTAATGGTTGGTCAAATCAATTTAACTTTTCCCTCACTTGACCAAACATAAGGCAACGTAGATGCGTGGGGGTCTGATAAGTTATTGAGATCCCACAATTGTGAGGATAGAGAGCTGATAGTACTGCTTACCAAATTTCTCATGCACCCAATTGATAATGTAGCCTTCAGTGGGAACCTTCAGAGTGTAGGTATCCATAGATGTCTTCTCTATGATCTCAAAGGAACCTTTCCAAATGGTCGCTAATATTCTAGCTCTTCCCAAGCATGGTATCATGATATCAGACCAATTCTAAATGCCAAAGGTAGGCAAGGTCTAGCAGTCTTTGTCATCATATGAGTTAGTCCTGACTTTCTGAGCCAGCATATTGGATTATGTGGCACTTTGATGCTAAACTAAAATCTGCATGCGCTTCTCCAGATATCTGTTGAAACTCATGCTCTATTCTTTAACACATGAGTATAAGTGTGGGGTAGCGTGGCATGCTTCCCATAAAGTAAATCAAATGGGGAGTTTCCATAGCTGAGTGATACACAACGTTATTTAAAAATTGGCAGAGGGCAAAAAAAGATTCCAGCTGGGCGCTTTGCACGTAATCAACTCACACAAAGTCCAAACAAGAGTACCATTCACCAATCTGCCAGTGCCATTAGATTCTGATGATAGGACTTAGATATTACTTCCTTATACCCATTAAGCCATTGAGTTTTTTGATCATCTAAGGTTTAAAGTTAGTCTCATTATCAATTTGAATAAACTGGGTTCAACATGCCAATAAATTATATTCTCCAACTTAAACTAGAAGTTGTTGTAGCACCCATATCCTTAACTGCTCTGATCTCCACAAATCTAGTGAGATAATTGATGGCCACCATTAGATATTTGATTTGACCAAAAAAACTAGCCAAGGGCCCACATATATATACAAATGGTGTGCTTGGCAAAATTGGGTTTAAATGATTGATATGAGTTGGTCTTCTGGTAAGGAGCTTCAGTTTAGCATTCTCGGCAGCAGCAGAAAATCAGATGAATATCAAAAGAGATTTAAAATCCCAATAGTTATAGGCTCATGATTGTTCAAGCACTTTATATTGAATATGCCCCATTGCATATGAGCAGCAATAATCAAGTTATTCCACTTGTTAAGCCTAGGAACTAGAAGTAGTTGTTTATTAATAAAATGTACTATTTCATGTTCTCTACAAGGCTGTTCTGCTGAAACTTTTCCAAAGTGCTTTGGACCTTTTCAGGTTCATTACCATATTGCTGAGCTACCATTTTATCAAACAATTTATTATCTCTGTCAGCCTTTAAGGCTTTGGTAGGCAACTAAGAGGGCCATCCAAATTTTAATGCTTAACTTCAGGGGGTGTTGAGCTTTAAGTCATAGACTTGTAAATGAGAGCTCAGAAGGCCAGCTGTCCTTTGGGTTTCTTAAGATTTTTGTAACCAGCGTAGAGAGGCATGATCAGTTATCATGGCGAAATGTACTCTGGGGATGTAAACAAGAAAGTGTTTGTGAGCATAAATGATGGCTAAAAATTCCTTTTTGATACATTATAATTCCGTTCATGTATATCCAAAATCTGGATGCAGTAAGTAATGGGGTGATCTACCTCATCATATTCAAACTGATAACACCACCACTACTATGGTGAGGGATGCATCTTTATGAATAATGTATGGCTTATTTAAGTTGGGGTAAATAGCATTATGTTTGGGTGGGGCACAGCCTTAGCTTGCCAAAGGCCAGCTGGCTGTTCCATGTCCACTTAAATTATACCCCATTTTTGATAAATATGAAATAAGGGTTCACCTACTTTGCTATAAATTCTCCATGAACCGGTGATAGTAGCTGACCATCCCAAAAAACACTTGGATGTTGCACTTGCCGCTTGGACATGTCATTTGTTTAAAGGTTTGAATCTTTACCAGCTGAGGCTATAGGCCATGTTTATCAATGTTAAACCCCATATAGTCAAGCTGCTCTCAAAAATAAGTTACACTTCCAGGGCTTCATCTTATGACCAGCCTTGGCAAAGTGGCAGAATACTTCTTCCAAGAGTTGTAGGTGTTCAGTAAACGTTATATAGAAAAACTTTATATTGTCAAGATAAACCAAGTCGCAGGAGGCTTTCAAATCGCTTGATATGCTGTCCATAGCCCACTGAAAAGTTGCGTGGCATTGAAAAGCCCCTGAATCATCCTTGTGGGCTAAAAGGCCCTGGAAAGTAATCATCAAGTATTCCTCCTGCTCACTTTTGGGCAGCTCAATCTGCTAATAGCCAAATTTTAAATCCATGGATGAAAAGTATTGTGCGCCACACAAGCAATCTAACGCATCATTGATGTGATGTAACAACTAGGAATCTTCCTTAATAATCGTGTTGAGCTTAATATAATCATTTACCATGCAGTTAAACTATCCTTCTTTTGATAATCAACACTGGGGAGGCCCAAGGTCTCATGGAGAGCACCAACATCCCGTGTTGCACTGGTTATTTGATTTCTTTATTGATGACTTCATCCGCTACCTTTGAGCGCCTAATAGGACTGAGGCAAATGGGCGCATAATTTCTGGTATCAATTTGGTGTATTATGTTATGTGCACAACCAAAATCAAAGTCGTCCAGCACAAAAATAACCCCATACTTGTCAAAAAAGGCCAAGGCTTGGTCCTTCTCCTTCTCTTTTAACCCTGAGAGGTTTTCCCAAGGTACTAAAGAAAAAAAAAGATTGATAAATATTGCCAGGCAGGCTTAGTTAATCAAAGTTACCAACTTTGAGAATATTATGTACATCTTCAAGTGGTAAAAATAGCACATAAAAAATAATTTAATGTCTCTTTATCTGAAGAGGGTACTCATATAGATTAGCCAGTAGTACCTGAATTTTGCCATGGTTGAAAAGAATTCATGGCAAAGTGAAAGGTTCTAGATTTGAGCGACAAAAGGTGCAAATACTTTGTAATATAACCTTTGAGGCTTTTTATGTTAATTTTAGTTCTCATGATAAGTTGGTGGCCCACCAGAATGGATAAATTATGTTTATCCCTCAACAAAATGGCCTTGGATTCCATATTTAAGTAGGAAATCACCAAGTGCAGCCATAAATACAATGATAAAAAAATTAGAAATATGCCATCTTTATACTAAGGTTAACAACCCACTGATTATGAGGCGTAGGGCCCTCATTTTTCGCATTTGTAGTAAAGGGGAAGGTGTTGTCCAAGTATTTATTGGGTTCTCATCAAAATCAGCCTTAATCTTATATATCCTCATAAAAGAGGTTCTAATTAGAAAAGTTATAACTTTGAATTTTGTAGCACTATAGCTGGATCTGGTAACATTAGTGAACCAAACCTCATTTGCAGCGCAATATATTCTCCTAGTGTGGTGGTCATATGCGGCCCTATGGTACCATAAACATTGCAATGGTCAATATCTGGCGCCAGACCAAAATCCTTACTTATTTAGTGGACATGATATTAATCCTTGCCCCATTTTCCACAATAGCTCTCACTTTTAGCTTACTAACATTTATATCAATATATGTGCTTTCAACAGAATAAGCATCAGCTGCATTGACTAAGTTAACATCCAGAGTGTCAGCTTGCTCTAGATATGAATGTAATCAGCATATAAAAGTGGGCACAATTATTTTTAAAGTTCTAAAAGTATGGCTACTGGGACCCCATTAACTGTGGAATATCACTCAAATGTGACAAAACAGTTTAAACTTTTCATCCCAATTTCTACTCAGAATTTGGATTCCAAATACTGAGTCAAAATGGCTGAGGGGGGAATTCAAGCTGAGGTCAGCTCAGCACCAGGGTTGTTCTCTTCCTAAGCCATTATTTAGGTTCAAAAGAGCTTAAAGTATGGCCTGGTGAGGGCTCCCTAAAGGGTGAATTTAAAAGGTCAATCCCACACCATTATGAACCTCAGTTCGGAAAATTTGCAGCTTCCTTGGCTGTTAGGCCTCATACCTTACCCGAATGTTGGGGCGTGACAAGGGTTTGTCAAAAAAACAAATTTTGAGCTTCTGGGGCATTAGCACTCACCAGTTTCTCTGTATTTTCTTGTTGCACTCACAACGCCAGTGAAATGCTGGGTATTGCCTCACCCACTTTTTTATTTATGTTAAATAAAAATCAAGGGTTAAATTGTGGTTTTCAACCTCAATTACCTGTTGCTCTCTTTCGCCATTTGAGATTTCCCTAAATTTTGAGTGTTAAAGACGGTTTGTTATTATAAAGCCCTAACAGCTTATCTCAGTGGTCCAACTTAGCTTTTAGACCAAATTTGGCATTGAATTACTTTAATGATTAATAGAATCCTGGTTAACGGAATCTGGTGGTTCCATTCATTTCATCATGGTGACCGGAAGCTATTGGTGTTCCAGCTGTTAACAGTAAGGCTTCAATACTATTTCTGGTGCTAACTAAGCTTTATGATCCTTTATTGAACGTGTGGTAACTGGTACCACATCTTCTATTACTTGGTGAAACGGCAAAGGAAGGACGTCCTGGTTGGACAATGACATAACAGAATGTGGTTACAGAATTTTTTTCTTACCTGGAATTTTAAGGGGGCAGAGTTAAGAAAATCTTGGTTCTACTCTGACCTGTCTTCCAAGTCCTCCTCCTTCACAGGGTGCACAGAATGAACCTTGGGTTTAGAAACTTGACTTGGAAAATGATTGCAATAATGCCTCAAAGTTTTACAAAGCTAACAGGAGATCTAAATAATATAAGTCATGGTATATTAAGGGATAAGGCCAAGATACTTCTGTATTCAGATTTATGACCTTATTGGAAGTGTTGCTATGTTTTCAACAACTGAGGGTAGGCGCCTCAAATTTGGCAGTGCAGTGGCGGAGATAATTCACCATATGGGTTATATCATTCTCCTCATTTAAAGACTGAGATCAGAACCTAATACAACTTTCTGTAGGGCTTGCAGGTGGGACAAAGTTCAATTTGAGCTTCAAAATTGCTTAGCACCTTATCTAAATATAAAAATTGAGCCTCATAATTATTTTTTTAGATAAGCTGTAACTGATTATCTTTTCTTAAAGAAAGGGTAAGGCACAATGTTTTCCGCATTGTCATCCATTCCACTCTATAAAATTCTTTCACAAGGAGATCTATGGCTTTGTGGTAGCTTATATCAACTTCCTGTAGCTTGAGCATGATTAATTCCTGACTTACAGAGTCTAAGGTAATCATTAACGTGGGTGACCTAGTGGCCTCAGGGGTTCTTATACTTAGTTTTAAATAAAGTGGTAAAGTTATGTACATTCACACTTTTGCCAAAGTTAGTAAATTAATAAGATTAAGTGGAATCTAGTACCTCATTGCACAGAGGCACTGAGGCTACGACATTTTAGTTGAACTGTAGAGTTATCTGATGGAGGAGATAAAGTAAAAATGACTTTGACTCGCTGAAACTGTTAAAGTAGAAGGCTGCATAGGGTGAGTAGAGGATATAAAAGGAGCTGTTATTAACAGCAAGTGGCAGATAAAAAGTGATTGTAAGAGGTAACTAACATGTATTATTGGGTCCAGATTACCAAAGCAAGTACTGTGGTTAAAACTGTAGGGTTTGAAGGCTCAAACAATGCCTCCTCGCCCTTGGCAGGATTTGCCACTACAGAGTAAATCAAAAAATTAATACACAAGAGGTGAACTTTATTATAGAGTTGATTAGTTAACCTAGAAAAAAGATCATGTTACATCATAAACTCCTTTTTAACTAATCTAAGTTTCTTGTTGGCAGCTACAAGGTTAGCCTTTAACTCCTCAATCTCATGCCCTTAAAAGTGAACTAAAGTTTGCAGAGAGTTATTTTTTTTATGATCAAAGATGGAGCAAGTTAGTCTGCTCAAATTTGGCTCAAGAACCTCAAGGCGGCATTGAGGAATATCTAGATCAGTTACTAATGCGGGAACTTGGTGATCTTGAGTTAATACCTTATTTGAGCCTTGGGCCAGAGGGCTAAATATTTTCTTGCTATGGGTATAATCAGGTTGACTTAACTTACACTGGCCCTTGGGGTAGCCACAATAGTTTCCCTACGTTGTACTATAGTAGTTGGAGAAATATTATTACTTTTGATTATAAATAAAGTTGATAAAGGATAAAAATTGCATTGCTGTGTAGTGAACACTGATTGTTGATTTTGGTGCAGGGGCATCATATCGCAAGGCCTATTTTAAAACACACCAAAATACAAAGCACTGTATTAAGATATTGTCATTGGAAACACAGTGGAAAAAAGACCTTATCTGTCACAGATAAGCTTTTTATTAAATTTTAAGGAAGAAGACCCCCATAATATTGACTACCAACAGCAGCTTTATGGCCTTGCTAGGAATATTCTTTTTCTGATGGTGGGCCTTTCCACCAGCTAACATTAAAACATCTCTCCTTCACAACGGCAGTGCCATTCTGATATAATACTTTCATCCTAATTTGTATAAGTGCAATTATCTGACAGTGGAATAGCACTAAGAAATTTCAGCAATCACATAATGGGGAATACATGGCTACTAAGGTAGCATTGGGGTAAAATACTTAATAACAGTAGTCAGCTTATCAGAGTCAAGACTCTGACAGAATTGCTAAAGAGAATAAAGTAAGCCTCCTTAATAAAAAGTTTTACACTGATGCAGGGAAAATAATGACTAATAATAATAAAGGATAGCTACTTTAAAAATCTGGGCTTTAGGACATGAAAATGAGATATTAATTGATCAAGTTGCACCAGCGGGGAGGTAGTATTTGATCTTCCACCATATTTATCATATCCAAAGGACGCAGACAAGGGTATTGACAGTAAATTAAAACATATTCAGCAATTACATACAAAATTTGGGCTGTGGGGTGAGTAATTTCATACTAAACCCTTTTCTCTAGTAATAGTAATTTTATAAAATTATATAATTTAAAACTGATGTTCGGTAAAAATTATAACATGGGGCATAACATTGAATTGGTAAAGTGTAGTACAAATCAACTATCTATGGATATTGATTTGAGAGTTAGCAGGCAGAGGACTGAATTTCTATAATACATTTTGTTTTGCATTACTGTGAGATTGGTTGGAGTGATCATAGGTGTCTATACTACTACCCATCTGTATTGAAACATATCCTACTTATTATCACGTATCTACTTAATAAAACAAATTTACTGACAGACTAATATACTGACTGTATAACATATGAAGCCTTCAAGTATGATAGGCTCAATATATTTAGGTGAGTGGGTGAGAATTGGTGAATATTATTGAATTTGAACCCATCAAGTCAGATAGGTTCAAAATATTTGGCAAGTGGTAAAAATGCCAAATATTATCTAATAATTCACCAAATTGCTCACCCAAAACTAATTGAATCTGATATGTTAAATCTATTTGGGTGAGTGGGTGAGAATTAGCAAATATTATTAAATAATTCTCCAAATTTCTCAAAATGAAACTAAACAAAAATTAGGGTTAGAGTTTCAAGTAATTTATTATACCTAATTAAGTAGATTTAGAAACCAGCACATTAGCCATAATGGCAACAGCAAAGCTGTTAGTCCAATTAGATCAAGCATAGTGCTGGAACAGCCTTTAAGCTGTCAGTGCAAGTTCATAAATAAACCTGAGCAACGCCAGGTAACTCCACTTGTAGTAATATAAAATAATATCTTGATTATCATAAGGTCAATTTTTGTATAAGGTTTTTGTCACTATAACAAAGTTATATATATTAGAAAAATCATAAGCATCTTTGAATAGAGATATCTCATTTTTAGTAAAAATTTATGATTAAATAATCTATTATTCTATGGCTAAAGCTTAAGGGTGGTTAGCCGGGTAGGTAAAATCCTTCTCTCACAAACATCACTTTTTATATCAAAAAGTGAACTGAACAAGTGAGAGAGCAACCAACTGCCAGGACGCACTTCAATTATAGAGCAGTGATCCACGGCCAACCACCCAAGTGTAGGGAAGTCAATCTGCTCATCTGTGCGCAGCACATAGAAATGGACAACTTGCTTGCGCCAATATCAAATAACAGTAGTAATATGAAGGACTTTAAGATGGATGTACCATCTAATGAACTTCCCGCTGGACCAAGCCCTCACACAACTAATAATGGGGAAGGGCAATACAACCAATGTACATCAAGTAATGATTTGGAGACACTAATGACGATGAAACGTGTAAACGCATCAAAGGGTCATGGTACCCTTGCGACTAGCGCGGACAATAGGGATGACTCCTTAGGATTGGTGACTGCTGACAACCAGATGACAAGAGACACCATTGGGGAGTGAGGCCTGACGCCAAGAACAGCGGTGTCAGGAATATTCCCCACTGAAACTCAACCAGTAGAGGAGATTAGGGCCTCACAGGGTGATAAAATCTTTGTGAAAAAAAACAAAAAACCTGAATGAGGTATTGGTTGGATCTAAACTGACTCATATTTAATTGACAAAAATCAGCAGCTCAAACCAACAGAGCAACGCCATAAAAAGTTTTCTGCCAACATGGAGAAACTTATCGAATCTGCTTAGAGTATTTGAGTGAAGAAGAAGTCAGCACCAGTTCTGACAAGGCCTAGTTGGGGGGGGGGGCAAACGGTCCCCAACCAAAATTGATCCAGCAACATGAGCAAATCATTGGGCATGATCCCTGATACACCATTGGGTGCAATTCCCAACAAATTCATGTCAACAGGGAGGTCTAGATCAACCAAAAATTGACAGCTGATCCCTAATGAACAATCAGGAACAAACCCTGACAATTTTAAGCCATCAGAGGGGATTAGATCAGCACAGAGCCAATTGCCAAACCAATATGAACCATCAGGGACTAACCCTGATGGGGGTGAAGCTATATCAGGGGCCAAATCTAAGGGATCAGACACTTGAGAAAATTTGGCAAAAAAACTAAAAGTACTTCCAAAAGGGGCTGAAACACTGATGGCGGTCAAGTTAGTGGCCAGGGCGGTGAAATATACCCCAATTCAGTAAGACATGTTGGTGCATCAAGGTTTGTCCACCCGCAAAGTTAAACAATGGGAGGCCTTTCAGTTCCCATACTCTACGGCAACTCAGTGGGTCTATAAAGGTATCAAACCAGCTGTCACAGCTATGTGGCAAGACCACAAGTTTTTTGCCGGAATGGCCAAATGCTAGCTAAATACCCAAATCTCAATTTACATGGCAGTACTATTCAAAGCGTCATGAGTTTGGACCAAAGATGCCCTGGAATGGATGAAAATCCCCATGGATAACAAGGTTATTGAGGCTGCAATCTGCAAAGATTTAAAACTGGCAGATGAGAAGGCCTGGATGGAGGCCAGCATCAACCTTTTAAATGTGATGGAGTATAACAAGGCAGGCATTACAGCATGATGTGCCCAAGACATCAGGAGCTCGGGCCTCAACCCATCAGAATTAGCCAATTATGCAAAACGATCCCTGAAAGTCTCAACTGCCCTCAAATGGGCCTGACACACCATTCCAGTGGACATGGCACTGGAATGGTATAATACCACATTCTCCCCAGAGGAGGCACTACTGTGGATCACAGCCAGGTTAAAGCCAACCGAGGACCTATACTGGTTGTACACCTGAATCTCACCAGCCACTGCATCAGACCTGATGAAAGTGGGCTGGACAAAGGAAAAAGTGGTGGAGTGGGGGCCTTTCCAGGATTGGTCGCCAGAAGAGGCCATCAACTGGTCTGCAAACAGATTCACACCAATGGAAATGAAATACTGGTTCCAAGCGGGGGCCTGTATGGACCTATTGTGCAAATGGGAGGAGCTGGGGGTGACTAAACCAATTCACAAAACCCTTAGAGGCTGACCATTCCCAATCAAAAAGTGGAAAATATGGCACAATGTCGCAACACTTGCCGAAGCTGCAGACTGGGATGCAGCGGGGTTCCCCTGAGTCAGCCCAACCGTGGATGGAACATGAGATTTCACCACAGGCAGCAACAGCGATAAAAGGGGTCATGACCCCAGACTTGGGCTGAGAATGGCTCAAAGCAGGGATCTGCATCGAAACCATACAGGATTGGAAGCAATCCTTCCTGGAACTGACGCTAGTGGCCTCATATGCCGCCTAAGGTTTCGCCCCCTCCAAAGCGTTCCAATGGAGTGAAGAAGGAGTTCTGGCAGCCATGGCATGAGTATTTACAGATGGTGACTAGAATAGTGTCACAGTAAGGGACTGGTGCCAGCGTAGCTCAGTTATGATGGAGGTCCTTCAAACATACTTCCACCCAACGTGTGGCCCAGAATCCACCCTCAAGTGGTAACAACTAGGGTTCTTGCTGATGGATGCCCTCGAGTGGCAGAGCCTTGAGATTGGAGTGCAAATGGCTTAAACTATCAGTCACCGAGGTATCAGCATTCATCAGATCGAAGCATTCTGAAACTGGGGGTTCAGCCTAGATGAATTGGTAAGCTGGATTTTGAAGGGGAAGACATACGCTGATGTAGCCAAACCATGCATGAAAACCAAATCCTACAGCGCAGCGGCAGCGCATACTGATGACAACACCTGGAATGGAGCAGGGAGCCACATTGAGTACATCTGTCAGTTGATCAGTGGGGCTTTACATACTGCCAGGCACCAAATCATACCTAAAGGATGCTATCGAATCCACCTGCAGCTAGTGGAGGAGGAGGAATGGTCTAACCTGATAATGTCAATTTATCAGGAACTTAAAAAGAGTCTTAGCTGGATGGGATTTTGATCACCACTGGATACCCAAACGAGGCTATATAGATATAGCGATTCCAGGTGAATTGGACCACAAGAAACTCCTCGAAATCAGCATCAAATACAAGAGGATTTATCTGCAAATGGAGCCGACCAGATATGCCAACCAAACCGCAAGGTGGGTAATCTTCCAGATCCTCCCCACCAATTGCAAACAGGAGTGAGTGCATGAAGAGATCTGGACTGGATTATCATACTATGGGGAAGTACTATAATTTTGGCAAGCTGGTGGTGATTACATCATGAAGTGCCTCCATCCCTGGACAGTGGAAGCGCTGTATGAACCAGCTCCCTGGATGAAGCTGAACAAAATTGCTCTACCCCAATTCATCCACCTGCCCAGCCTCAACAATGTAGTATACATCGAGCAGGAAGATGCGAAACAAGTGTGCCAGTTCTGTTACCAGATTGGCCACACAATGGCTCAATGCCACCACTGTAAAGGTAAAACTACTCAGGAATATGAATACAACCCCATCAGGGGATCACCAAGGTCAATACCAAGACTTTCCTCCGCCCAAAATCTAGAGAATGGATCCTGCGCAGCCTAATGGAGGTAGCGGACATGAAACGCCAACAACAAGAATTGGACCTGGCACATAGAGAAGCATGGGAACGAGAAGTGGCAAAGCAACCTGAAGTGGATGATGAACCATTTATAAATCTGAACCTCAAATCTTACTCAATGGATGAGGGAACTGACCCTGGACCAGCAGAGAAACATCCAACTCAAGCAGAATGGATGGTACACGAGGAGGAAAGATGGCAGAAGGTGAACCTGAAGAAATCCCCCAAGAAAGGATGGACGCAGGAAGCCAACAAACCAAAATTGAAGCCCACCAAGCGAAAGTGAATACTAAATCAAATCAGAAGTCATTGGCAAATAAACCCAAGGCGACCAGCAAAAACTCAGCAGATGTGACAAAATCAACAAAGTCAGTTGGGCAATTGCCAACTAAAAATTGAGTTCTGCCACTAAATCAAATGGAGGGGTGAGAATCCAAATGATGGATGAGGGGGAATCTGCCACTCCACTAGCAGGGGACAAGGGGCACCTGGACCCAATCATAAAACCATCCCCATTATCCATCAATATGGAGATGGGGATGGCGACTGAATTCCCAGTACACAGGATGCCCGGGAATATAATCCCAGTCCCAACCAACTGATCCTGAAAACTGAGTAATACACCCCACCAACCATCGACGCCACCATCATCTACCAACCAGACCTCAGTACATGATGTGATCCACAACTCAGACAACAGTAAACATCATACCCGTGGGTCAGGCAGCCAGAAATGAGGATAGTGACCACAAATGCTTAGGGGATGGCGAGCATACAAATGAGGAGGTCGAAGATGCACCATTTAAAAACTAATAATATCGACCTAATCTTTATTTCAGAAACACAAGCTGGTAGCCAAAAGGAAATGATACCAAGCTCAAACTGTGACGCAAAAAACCACCCATGGTCCCACCAAATAGGCTACCAAGCCCTCTGGACGGACCATGTGGCGATAATCACAATGGACAAGAAAATAGACCTGGAATTTATGGAAGAAACTCACGCTGGAAGGATCTTGATAGCGACAGCTACAAACAGAGAAACTTGCAAGAGCATAAATGCGGTAGCAGTCTACGCCCCACCAAAGCTCCACAAAAACCATATTTTTTGGGAATTCTTAGTGGAAGTGCCATCCAAAGCAACGACTGTAATAGCAGGAGACCCGAACTGTTAGATGAATGTGAGCCAGGATATGTTCCCAATGAGAGAACATCCCAACAGTAAAGCTGACAAGATGCTGGATTACCTAGTCAAATTGGGGATGTGCCTAATGATCGACAAAGAGGATGATGACCTGGCCAACTTAATGCAGTGGCCATATGACGCCGCTGGATCCCCACTGTTGGGATCACATTTAGACTACATCCTAGTGTCATCGGATCTCAAGCCAATGATGTCCAACAACAATAAGGTTATCATAAATGCCCAAAGTGACCACATGGTCATCCACATGAATATTGATCTTGATGAACCTCCAAGGAACTGCAGTGGCAACTGGCACCAGCCACGCTGAGGGATGAAGAATGGCGCCAAAATATTAATGCTGGACTGGATCAACTGGTAGCATATTTGGACAACTGCATGGAGTTGAACCTGCTAGAACGATGGACCCAGATCAAAGCGAAAATGAAGCACAATTGTATGAAGTTTGAAAAAGTGACCTCCTACAAGTGAACTGCCGCCGTGAAGCAACTGAAGTCTAAATTAGAAAGGCTGAGGCTCACTCAGCGGGACAGCAAGGGCTGATGGAGCAAGTACCAAACAACACACAAAAAGTATCGGGCCATAATAATGAAGCAAGACTCAGAGAGATGAACCAATGTGACTTACCAATATCAGAGCCTAGCGGGGACAATGACCAAAGAGGGCCTGAAGCACCTCAAGGAAATTTGAACCAAGGCTAGGGTACAGAAAGTGGAGACAGCGTAAGGGGGAGTATTAACAGACCCTGAAACAATCAAGCGTGAGGTCAAGTAGCTCTACAGTAATCTTTTCTGACAACGAGAAATGAGCAAATTGGTGACAAAAACCCTTATTGACCTGGCCAAGCCAGCACTGGGGGGCTGTACGCCAGAAGATGTTGCCAAGCTATCTGCTGAAATCTCTATTGATGAAGTTAAGAGGGTGCTAAAGGAGTCACCAAGAATGAAAGCACCAGGCCCTGACAATATGTGTGCAGAAATATACAGCATATTCCGAGACCACATCACGCCAGAGCTCAAAGCCCTCTTTAACCACTGTTTACAAAATAGCCAGCAAATTCCGGGAGGCCAAGAGACCCAAGTTATACTTTTGTTTAAAAAGGGCCTCAGACGCCAACTTTGGAACTAGCGCCCAATTGCACTATCAAATGCCAAATATAAACTGCTCACGCGCATACTATCTAATCTACTGATGGCACTGGTACCGCGCATGCTCCATAATGCCCAGAATGGCTCGTCAAAGGCCGTAGTATATGGGACAGCATTGGTTCAATCCAGAGCGTACTCTAGGATGTGAGGGGCATCAAACAGGGGTACCTTATGTTCCCTAACATGGAAAAGGCATATGACCAAGTAGCGTGGTCATTCCTTCATGAGGCACTAAGGGAAGTTGGTATTCCCAACAAATTTTGAGCAGGGATAACGACGCTGTACTTAGACCTGGTAATGAAGATGATTGTCACAGATGGCATAACCAATGAAATCCCTGTTGGGCAAGGTCTCCAACAAGGTGACCCTATGTCATTAATACTCTTTAAATTTGCAGCCAACGTTCTACTGGCGGCAGCGGACTTGAAGCTCTGGGGTTTAGTCCATCCTAACCAAATGCCACTGAAGATGCTAGCATTTGCTGATGATATGGTAGTAGGCATAAGCTCACCACTGACCTCCAGGGCGCCAAGGAACTATTAAGCCTCTACCAGCTAGCATCAAACGCAAAATAAACTTGGCAAAAACCTAAGTGATGAGGGTCAGCAACCTGAACTTCAGCCCACTGACTGACACAACGCCAATCACAAACTCCCAGACAATCTGATACCCCAGAATACTCTTCAACAATAAGGGATCAGCGGTACTGGAGACCAAACAGGAAGTATTGTCAAGCTTATCGATATGAATGGCATGCTGGAAGAGCGCCAGACTATGCCTTGAGGAGAAAGTGCAGGCAAAAAACATCTTCATCTTCTCAAAGTTGTGGTATGTCGCTCATGTGCTGCCAATGAGCCTGAACTTAGAGAAGAAAATCAGGACAATGCTCCAAACCTTCCTGTGGTTCAAGGAAAAGGCAGCACTAATACTGCTGGAAGCCCTGTCGAAACCAAAGAACAAAGGAGGCATGGGCCTCCTGAACTTCGAATATCGCGCCCAGCATATATGGGGGAAGCTGTTCCTGAAGCTAACACAGACGCACATGCGCTGCCTGACCCTAGCGTGGGGCGTGAACTGGGCAAGAGTTTAAGGCATCCATGAGCTGGTCTCTCCCTGCTCAATATGAGAATGGATGGCGCACCACCCGCGGATAACCTCCCAAAAAGGTACTCCACACTACTGGTGTCTATGCAATTGGGCCATGTGCCAGGGTGGATGGTTATTTGAGCGATTGGACTGAGACACTGACCAAATTCAAAGGGACGTTGAAGTACATAATTCTGCAACGATTCTGCAACAAGCTGGGAGGAGCATAACTGAATCGCTGACAAATATGCAACCAAGTTGATCAAACAAGATACAAATTGATGCTGATAGAATATGGGGATTCACTCCCAAAACTGGGGTGCAATCTGCACACCCATCCACGAATCCTAAATGACTGGACTACTGAAGGCCCTGACACCAACTACCTGACAAAGGAATTAATTTTGGGCCTGAACTCCCGTTTGGTAACAGCCAAACAGCATTCAGTACCCTGGCGGATCATAAATTGGACATTCAAATCAGGCAAACACATTGGGCCAGACTACCAGCACAAAGAATGCCCCATATGCGCTGAATTGGAAGCAGACATAGTCCACCGTTACTATGAATGCGCTGTGTTCAAAAAATACTGGACCATGATGCGTTACATCCTATCAGGCAAACAATCACCGCTGGGAATACATCCATCACAGGATCTTTTCCTCACAAAAAACCTGAGAATGGCTCCAATCCAACTATGAGCCTTCATTTACCATTATTGTGTATGGGTAGTTCACTGCGCGCTCATCGCCAAGGCTTTGAGCAATGAGCGCCCCCACCACAAAGGTTTGGTATTGAAGACCATTTGGATTATTTCTGATCAGCTCTGTCAGATCTCAAAATTTTCGCACCTAATCCCTGGGTGTTTATAAAGCTGCACATTTGGCTTTCCACGCCGGATTGCTCATCATATGTGATGAGGCAACTAATTGACTGAGAATCAAATGGCCTGTAAGACTTCCAATGCTAGAACCATGGCTAGCAATGGCAATTGTCAATCAAAAATGGTCAGAGGTGCTAGAACTCTAGTGGCACAAACCACCATTCCTTATCACCCTTGGCAAAATCACCTGTATCTGCCCTCCCTCTTACTTTCCCTTCAAATTTACGTTTAAATAAAGTATGGAGTTTTTATATAAAAAGCTGGGCAGGTAAAACTGCTTCCACCCTAGTGCAGGTTTTGAGTTCAAAACCTGTAGTGGCTAGAATAAATTCTTGGTGTGGCATATTAGTCCTAAGATCAACCCACCTCAAATATTTTTTCTATGTCTAAAGCTTCAATTAATTTATATGTAGCCAAAGTTCAGCTTAATATGTTAAGCCCTTAGGCTAGCCTTTCACCTAGTTTTCTAGGTGCATTTCTTCAGGTAATTAAGCTCAACTCTAAAGATTATTTTGGCAATTAAAGCTGGCTTGATTAAATTGATGGATGAATGTTGGGGGGTTCTATCATTAAATTCCATTCTTTATAGCCTCTACTTCCTATCAATTTCTAGGGAATGTTAAGGTATATAAAGAGGAAGCCCTACTCAATATATTGCTATAGAAAACAGTAGTCCAAAAAATTAAAGATGGTATAAAAATGGGGTCTACTGATCAGTTTTTAAAAAATAAAATACAATCGTCATATAAATCTACATCACATCCAGAAAATTCAGAAAGAACAATAATTAACTTAAATACCCTGATACGCCGCTACAGTTAGAGTTGAGTGAGACACTTTCTTATAAGGTAGACTTAAACTAATATCCCCTTAGGTTTTTTAAATCCAATTCCACAACTATATAAAAGTGGGATAAGAATATAAAAGATCCACCAATAATTTTCTTTTTACAAAAGCTTAATATAAGGGTGAAATGTAATTCTAATAAAAAGATGAAAAAGCTATTAAATGCATGAAAAAGGTATCATAACCTCTTGAAAACAATTCCATCTCTACAGTCTTCTATTTAAGGCTTGTTTCAATGCTATGATTATTATGCCTATCTAGAAAATGAAGTGGGTCATACAGGAAAGGGATAACAACCATGATATACAGAAGTAGATATATTAATAATTTGAGGCTAAGGTTTTTACTTGATATATGACTAGATGAGCTATACACAATTGCTGTGTACATGCAAAGAGTTAAACAAACTTATGGCCGTTTGGTCATCAGTAATGTGATTGGCGTCTTAATGGGCTTAATGTACCAAAAAATACCTCTCTATATATTTTATTTAACCGAGGTAAGCCGACCAGGGGACAGACATTACTGAATATATGTGAAACTAAGAGAATAACTAAGAAATATAAAAATTGGGCACCCCAGGGTACTCAAGTTACCCCTGTTGCCAGCGGGACTGCCAGGTATGGGGGGTTGGTGCACTACTCCGAGGGGGTTTCCCCTGCTATGGAGCAGGTGTGAAGGAAAGAGTCTGTGTGGAGGAACCAGAGTGGGAACCATGATTCTATGAGCGCTTTTTGTCTTGGTCTCATAAATCCATAGAGCCAGGCTTGGAAGTGCTATAGTAAGTGGACATGGAATCTGTTAATAATCCCATGAATGGTTGAGACCGTGCCCTTGAACGCATCTAATGCAATTGTGTGTATTGTCCACATTGCAATGGGTATTATTAGGGAGCGGAGGGTAGATGGGATTGGTGACTCAATCTGGAGCGCAAAGATACTCTTTGATATCGAGAATTCCTGTTCGTTTTGAATCTTGAGCAGGCGTGCGACTTCCTGCCATATAGCTTTGGTTGGGGGGCATGTTTCTAGGCGGTGATGTAGGGATCCCTCCCCTCCACATACTGCACATGTTTTGTGGAGGTAGTTGGAGCGGTCCGCCATCCTATAGGTCCTTCTCAAACAGCGCCAGGCGTTTGCTCTTATCCTTGGCTGTAGGAGTGGGTGGTGAGTCATTTTCCACATTGCCTTCTGTATGGTTAAATCATAGGGAATGTCCAGCATATCTAGGTATTTTAACCTAGCTATGCTTGGGGTTGTTGCGAGCATATCCCTCTGGGGGTGGTTTTCTGGGTTCCTTAATTTGAATTGGGGGCTGGGTCATCCCCTTCCCTGTATAGTACCCATGTTCTCTATGGTCCATCCCATATGGCGGATAGTTTGGAGGATATGTTTGAAATGAGGGGAGATTCCATGCGGACCTGTTGCAGTAGGATGCTTGGCAAGGTATTAAAGTAGTCTGGGTGAACTATGTGGATTGATTAATTTGAGCGCCTGTGCAAAGTTAGTCCTTGCTGCTCTGGACCAATGTTGTTGTGGGAGGTCTGGAGCAAGGATTTCCTTTATCCAGGTACCTAGGATTTGATTCACATGGCTCTTAAAATCTATTAGTCCCATGCCTCTGCTTGAGCGTGGGCCAAATAGTGTTTCCATCCGTATAGGAGGGTGAGATCCAGGCCACAGCCAGCCCTGGATAAGCGCGCAAATTGAGGTTATAAAGGTAGGTGAGAAGGCTATTGCATGGGCCTGGTATCACAGTATTGGGAGGATGAGCGAGTTAGCAACTGTAACTCGTCCTGTTAGTCCTGGGGTTCTCCCCTTGAGGGAGGCTACGCGTTTGGATACCCGTTGTAACAGGTTACTTTCCATTGTCTCATTAGCATATCCCCCTGATTCTAGCCAGATTCCAAGTAGTTGGACAGGATTGTGGGTGGGAGGTGTTGCAAAGGGTAAAATAATTGGGTTTTTTCTTTGAGCGTTGGTAAGAGGTTCTGATGTTGTGGCCCAATTGTTTGTGTATTTGCCTAAGAGGATAATTTCTGTCTTCCTTTTGTTGAGCGATGCATTGCTCACCTTGGAGTATTCCTCTAGAGTGTGTTCCAGCTGTTGGGCATCTTCATTGTTTGCTATACCTGCTACGCAGTCATCTGCAAAGGCCAGTATCTTGACTGTTGGTTGTCCTTGTGCGGTTATCCCCATGAGACGTGAGTCAGTTACTCGGAGGAGCGGGTCAAAGCTGAAATTGTATAGCAGTGGGCTGAGGGGTTCCCCTTGTTTGAGCCCTCTGTGTGGTTTGATATTGTTTGTTAGGAATCCAGGGCCGCATACAGCCATGGTTGCAGATTCTGTTAGGAGCATCGCCCATTTTATGAATCTTGGTGGGAGTTTGAAGGCATGTAGACATTCTTTTAGGTATGGCCAGCTAACACGGTCATACGCCTTTTCCTGATTCAAGAAGACCAGGGCACCAGTTGCTTTGGATTGGCACATGTTTGCAACAGGGTGTATGTTGTTCCAGATTGAACGCCCTGGTATAAACCCAAACTAGTTGGGTGATAGGACGTCAGATGCAATTGCGCCTAGTCTAGCTGTTAGAATTTTTGTTAGAATCTTTGTGTCAGTGTTGGAGATTGCAATTGGGCGCCAGTTGGCCAGGTCCAACTTGTCACCCTTTTTATACAAGGTTATAACGTAGGATTCATGGCCTCTGGTAATAGGCGTGTTTCCAACAAACTCTGGTTCATTGACGCCAATAGGAGGGGGGCGATTTGTTGAAAATATTTTTTATAAAATTCGTAGGGTATCCCATCAGGCCCTGGGCATTTCCTACGTGGTGCACCGCGAATTGTTTCCCAAAGCTCCTCCCATGTGATAAGGGATAGTATATTGTAATTTGGTGGTGTACTTTGTATTTTGGTTTTTGAATAAATTCTTTAATTTTTTGTGGATCTGTTGGCATATCATGATATAATTTGGTGTAATAGTGGTGTACTTCCGCCTTGACCTCCTCAGGGTCAGTTGCCATGGTGCCGTTGGTCTTGCGGACCTGTGTGCATGTGGGCTGGTTTCTGTGGGAGTGGAATTGGTGGAAAAAGTATGTCAAACAGGTTTTGCCTTCCTTTATGAACTTACCTTTGTTTGATACTTTGATTCTGTGTTGGTGTTCAAAGATGAGATTTTTAAGTCAGGCTGAAATTTCTGCCCATTTGTGTCCCCAATTAGGGCTATAGCCAGATATCGGAGTATTTATTTCCAGGTGATCTAGTTCTGCCAAGGTACGCTTGATTGTGGCTGTGTCCGCGGTGTACTTGCGTGATGCAATATGTCAGGTTTTGTTGATTAAATCTTTTTTGAAATTTTCCCATGTTCTGATGGGATCTGAAGTGAATGTGGCTGTGAATTCTGGGTTTGTAGCCTTGTTTTCAACCCAGTCAGATATCTTGGGAAATTTTATATCTTCTGGGTGAAGCTTTCTCCAAGGCGACACCTGTGTGTGGGATTGGGTTGGTGCTAACTGCACTGCAACTAATTATTGATCAGAAAAATTGATCTTTTTTGTTGTAAATTTGGAGATTATTGAGTGGTGGAATTGTGGGATGAGGATGTGGTCAATACAACTCATCGATATAAGCAGTCCCTCACATATGTTGGGTCTTGTAATATGGGGAAGGATTAGTGAATTGGGGGGAAGAGCATCCTGTAAGCCAAGAGATGCCTTCATTGTGCGATATTCAATGTGTCCAGGTGGGTATCCCCTGAGATTAGGCCATCAATCTGTATTGGGGTTATCCCAGCAGTTGAAATCGCCTAACATGATGATATCTGGTGGGAGGGTGAGAGTAGAAATTTTTTCAAATTTTTTTTCTCTCAGTTGCAGTGCACGGTGCATAGATACATGCTAACGAAATTATTTCATCTTGGCATGTGATTGTTGCTACCAGGACTCAACTGTGCAAGTGTGATGATGAATTTTTAATTTTAAATTTTTTGTTGTTTTGGACTATCACCCCAAAGTGAGACGTTCATACTGTATGTGATGGTGCGACCCTGGTTGACCAGGATTCTTCTTCCCCTTGTAGGCAGTGGGTTTCTTGGATGGCCAAGATGTCTACAAGAGGTTTTCACAGGAATGCCAGCTTTTTGGCTTGGGACGTATGAGCCCTGGCTCCCGCGATGTTTAACGTCCCTATTGACACTGAGGTGCCCGCGGCGCCTCAGGAGCATTTGGGAGGACTTTCTGGTCCTATCCCACCACGGCTCATTTTGGCCATGCTCCGCGTCTGTACTCCAACTCTTTCACTGCCATTGTTGGTTCCCTTGATCTGACCCAATGATTCAAGGGAATTGCGGTTTTTTGCATTTGCATTAACTTTTCCTGCACAGGTCTCATGTTGTTTTGATGCGGGTTGTTGATTGGATTTTTTTTGAGGTTCAAATTTGTTGCATTGTGCACAGCATTTTCACCCAAATTGTGGTAGCATTGTTCCTCAGTATGTGCATGACTGATGACGCTTTGTGGCTCAGTCTGGTTACTGTGAAAATTTTTGACCTGGGCATATTGTTCTGATTGGTTGGTTCGGTGAATATCTGAAATATCCTCCTGAATTTGTCCGTGGTTAATGGCGGATTCCACGTGTGCCGCCACTTCAGCTGCTGCTCTCTTGCAGGCTTTTTGTGCTGCTTTATGCTGTTTACTTGTAACTGGGTCCACGATGGAGTATAGTCCATCTTCACCCCAGCGGAATGGGTGGTGGCCATCAGTCATTTTGGCGAAGTTTTCATTATCTTAGTCCATAGCTTCTTCACAAAAATCATTTTCCATTAAGCCCTCTTTTACAGGGCATGCATGTTCCTTGTGGCCCAGTGAGCCACAGTGGTTGCAAATGGGTGGTGCGCGTTCTGGTGTAACTTGGAATGCAGCTGACTGGCCCCCATCTGCAAAGTGAAATTCTGCTGCGTGGGGAATTCTGGATAAATCCTCTTCCACTTCTGGGAAGGGGTTGATTACAGCGATAGCTTTGCCCGTGCAAAGGTCGGGCATTAAGCGAAATCACTGTAATTTTAGTTGTTGGATTTCTCCATAGGCCACAAGACCTTTGCAGAGCTCCTCCTTGATTACCTTATGAGGAAGGTTGGTGGGGAGCGAGTCAAAGGAGATGAACAAATTTTTTGCTTTGTTCCATCTGGTGTGCGCGGTGCGCAAAATTTTTTGCCCTCAGGGAGGGCAATTTCCATGCAGGTTTTTGCTGCGGCATCAGCTTCATCAGCTGTTTCAAAACCAATATTGATCCAGCTGCAGCCCATGTTGTTGGTGGCTATGTACACCGCGTGAGGGAAAAGTGAGGGCTGTGCCTCACATGTTTTCTCCCACAGGGTCGGTGACTCATCCCCAAGGAAGAGTCTGATCCCGTGTTCCACCTTTGACAAAGGTTGGTTGAATTGAATGTACATGTATTGCGCGTGCTTTACAGTAAATACCATAAACCCAGATGGTGTCTGAGTTTGCGATTTCTTTGCACATTGGGTTCCTGGTCCCCCTCCAGGGCGTTTCTTGCCCTTAGTTGCACTGTTAAGTGCACCACTTGCCACAACGCTCGCCCATGTTGTATTATTTTTGTTATTAAAGTCACCCATCTTTCCTGTGTGTGATTATCCAAATTTGCTGTTTGAATTGAATTGTAGCAACTAAAGTGATTGTTACGAGAAAGAAAAGCGATTTTAATACCTCTATATATAAATCATCAAAAAATGGTTTTTAAATGACTCTAAGAGATTTAGGCATATAAATTCTATATAGATCCAGTTTGATCTAGAGCTTATTCCAAATTTTCTTAAAAGAATGTAGTAATAGATATCAGGGGGTATGGCATAGTTGGGAGGGCGTCCCACTATCACCCCTCACATCATGGGTTCAAATCCCTTTTTGGCAGAAATTGCATTAATTGTATTTCTGTGCCAAGAGGATATCAATACATGTGGATTTGCGCACCATGCTTCAGTCTGACCAAGCAAATCAGTGAAGTTAGATTCATGTAATCCTTTGCCTATCAGAACACGCGCAGGAAGGTTTTACCCCCAATACTTGGGTTTTGTCCTCCACTCCTATATTGTTGCTCCCTACTCCCTATCCTCTCTATTGGTGTGGTATAAATGTCCCAAGGTTGGCCCACCTCAATTAAAATTAAAATTATTAGTAATAGATATCCCTAGTCCAACATAATAGTACAAAAGTGTATGCAACCATTATATATCCTAGTTATTAAGAAACTTATAAAAAGTAGATAAAAATTTTATTTTAGATTATAGGAGAAATAAATAAATAAAAACAAGGATATAATACCCATCTAGAGCATAAGAACACATAAGTGAGGGAATGGTAGCAAATTTAAATGAAAATGGGTTCAGATATGCAGGACTTTGCTCACTACTGAATGCATCATATGGAACAGATATGTTGACTCAAATCACGTTAATTCTTTTTGTAATCCTGTATTTATCTTATGCAAGTAATAGCACGTTTGAGATCTGGTTGAATTTTTATTATAAAATTTTAAGCATCAATGATAAAGTTTTAGGCAATCATAGTGGCAGATGACAATGCTTTAAGGAAGAGTATTTTAAAAAGCGGGTGCAAAAGTCTTATAGGAATCTAGATGGGTGTTTGGGCTTTCACTAGGAACATCATATCCATCTAGATACATAATCCTGTGTTTAAAGCAATTTCAAACTAGATATAAACCACATATGATCTAGGTTTCTAAGTCTTAACTATTTTTTAGATAAGGAGTGATTCTTCCCCAATAATAATTTTTAAGTTTCTTTAAGAGGTTAGACCTACCCTTTTTGACATGGATTGGGTAGCGCAGATATAAGCGTTTAGGTGGGTATGTATCTTGAGAAATATAACTTGGAAACTTATAAACAGGGTGATATATGTATGAAACTATTTGTTGAGGTTCATCTGTTCTTGTATACAAGGTATATTTTTAAAGACACTAAATACAAGAATTGAACGACCTGCTAGCAATTGAGGTATAAATCATCCCAGAGCAAGGATCATATAGTTTTATAAGGATTAAAGGTCCTTCTTATTGTGGCTAAAAGAGATACTAGCAACGCAAAACATCAAATGTATCATAATTTTGAGATATCTCTAATTAGCTTAAATGTAAAAAACCTTTCAAAAGGAAATGATAATGTTTATTTATAGGTTAGCTTCTATTTAGGTAGTTTGAGGAGTAGCGATTAGTAATCTAGATCAGTAAGGATCCAATGGGATATTTTAAGCCAGAAGTTGCTTCTGATCCACAAACATTTGGAATTTTATATTATAAAAGAACCTGAACCTTAAATAGGAGGCGCAGTGTTGGTTCTAAAGCTGACCATGGATTTGTTTGCAGCTGAAATTGGAAAATATAAATCATTATGGAAATAGATTAGTTATCTATATATTAGAAAACCTTTTTGTTATATTAAGTGCGTTGTTGAAAAGCATATATAGCTTGATTTTTAATCTTGGTTACTGCATTTGCAATGAATTAAAGAAGAGTAATGTATTAGTTAACTATACATTTAAGCATATATCTGTTAATTTGGGCTGGTATACTTAGGACTGGTACATGATGGCGTTAAAATGTGTTGTTATGATTTTGGCCAACCATCAGTTTATATTATTTATTATATAACTTTATATAGAATTGAACTTAAATAAAGGATAAAACTGTTCTTAGTAATTAGTACAGCGCGTGGTCCACATTTTTGTATAAATCTGGTCACTTACAAATTATTGTTAATCAAGTATTAATACCCACTGTGCATTTATTAATCCCTTATATTATGAACCACAGATGACATGGCTTTAATCACCTAATAACCTCCTAATTTTAATTCAACATCACTATTCTATTTTGCCTTGCGTTTGCATAAAATATTGGTAATAGGGTCCCCTATAATTACTTTGGCCAGCCACCAAAATCTGATTGCATCTGGCATATTTCAATTACTCTGGCATATTGTTTTAATGTTATGAATGCCCCAAGCACTATTCACTCAATTTCCTGACCTAATTTGGATATTAAGCTAGTAGTTTATCAATCTTAAGGCTGCTTATTAACATCAAAATGCATCAATGAAAACTCTGGTAAAGAGATTATCTGAGTGAGAATATCATCTACAGGGGTATTTTTCCCCAAGTAAATAGTTTGGTTTAACTATTTAGTTGGATAGGGAGCTTTTGAGCAACTGTCAGTAAAGGTTACTATGATACGTTCCTTTCTTTGTTTCATAAACCCTATTCCTATAGTAAGGTTTTTAGTGTTAATTTTTAGCGTATTGCTATTTTCAAACAGTATCTAGGGTTGTTGTTTGTGCAGACCTGTGTATCCAAAATACAACGCCTAAACACCAGTTTAATCAGTGGTGCTCACTACAGGGGCCACTGACTCAACCTGAAAACACCCAATATTAAAGCCATGACAGGCTTAAACGCTAATCCAATTAACTCTGTAATTACCTTGTGGGCTTCAGAGTGAAATACAAAGGCAAGCCTATAAGACCTCAGATAATAAACATTCACTGTCTACCATGAAAATTTTTCATGAATAAGGTGACACCTTGATGGAGATATCACTCACAACCTGTTCAACGCTGGAGTCATTACAACAAGGGAGGTGAATTAAATTTTAAATTTTATTTGGGGAAGGATGACCAGGGGACGGACACTTCTGATAAGTAAACTAAACCAACAAAACGATCTTCAGCGAGAGTAGGGCACCCCAGGGAAGCAAATGCTATCTCATGTTGCCAGTAGGAACGCCAAGGGAAGGAAGGTGGGTTATGTGTGTAGGGGCTTGCGCCACTATTGAGCACGTAAGTAGGAAGGGATCTGAAGTGATGAACCAAACTGAGAACCAGGATAAGACCATATGGCAGCAACGGGGTGGGAGGACCCAAACATTCAAGCTTGAAAGTGGTCCACAAGGTGCGACTGGAACCAGCGTATAGCTTCCTGGAGGGTAGGATTAGAGCCTGAGATAGCATCCAAGACAATCGTGTGGATAGTCCACATAGCAATTGCAACCACTAAGGCATGGAGGGAAGGTGGTAGAGGGGAAACCATGGACAAAGCGAAGATGTCCTTAGACAGGCTGAAGAGCTGTGCCTGATCCTGGCGAAAGAGACGCTGATCCTTACGCCATATTGCTTTTGAGGGAGGGCACTTTATCAGGCGGCGAACCAAAGTCCCATATTGGCCACACATGATGCAAGATGAGTGCAAAGCATTAGAGTGCTTGGCAGTATGGTATACCTGTCTCAAGCAGCGCCACACATGGGAACGAATCTGAGGCTGCAGAAGAGGGTGGTTGTAAGTCCCAGGAACCTCCGCTGTGCATAGATCAGGCACTCTTCCCATTTCCAAGTAAAAAGGTTCTAAAGAGGGTGACTGTACCCCTCGTTACCCAGGGTGACTCGCCCACATGGTAGATGAGCGCTGGGTAACAGCTCTACCTCTTCAGATCCCTCCCATAGTGCCCACGCTCACCTTGGCTGAACTTGTCCGCTGGATCAGGAAAATCTGCACCAAGATCGCTGAATCAAAGTTGATTGGTCTAAAAACAATTAAAAACAAACCTGATTATTGGAATCCACATAGTAAAAAGGGATGAAAATTAAATTATTGACTGATTTTTGATGGTTTCAATTCAGCCAGCAGTGCAATTGTCAAAACTAACCCCCTCTCAAAATCATCACGGATGATCCATGACATGTAGGTAGTTGCATCAGACACCATCAATGATAGTTCAAAGCTCCCATATGGCAAATTGGGAGTTGCAGCTGATGCGACGCTTTTGACCAAAATGAATGGCTCAGCAACCAGGCACAGGTGGGTTGGGCATACCAAACCTGTTCCCAACCAATTGGGACCACCCCTACGTGGGGTGGTCCTGGGGGATTCCCATTGCTTGTCAGGTCAGACGCCATCATGCAATTGTCAGAAACGCAGTTGAGCCTTGGTTTGGGCGTTTGAGGTTGAACCAACAGCGACTCAGCCTGCCGCCAAATTCTTCAATGTCAGTTCCTATTGAGCTTATCTGCCCCCATCCCCAAATAATTCGCCAGTTAGGTTGAACTTGAGGGACCTGATCCCTGCTTGTTCCCACATCAATTAACCACTATTTAGTCAGTTGCATCGCAAAGAAAAAGTTGGTTGATTTTCTTCACTTTTCTTTAATTAAAATTTGACACTAAAAATATTAATTTTCGACTTTATTGATATCTTTCTGGCCAAATTCCTGATGGCTTTACTCTGGTGGCCTGTTGGTCCCTATACTGGAATGGGCCTTACCAGTACTGATGGTTACTATGTCCCACACCATCATCAACTGGATTCAGCGATCCATATACTTCTGGCAATTCAACCCTTTATTTCAAATATCCGCTATCAATATACTGGCATATTGTGGCCTTACATCCACTATTTTCAAGCAAGGATCCGCCCCCTTGTATTCTCAGTTGAATTGAACCCACTCACCGGCGATCTTGTAGAAACTATACCTGTGGTACCATCTCCCGCAGTAAGACCCCCAGTGTCTGGGTTTGTCTCCATTTGGTTCATTTTTGGGTTGCTATTCACAATTGCCCTACACCAACGATTTATCTTTTCCTATTTTCACAGCTCCATACAACGCCATATGTGTTGCAATGCCTCTGGCATTCTGGCTTGCTTTTTGGGTACTTACACATCCTGGCTGGCAGGCCAGTCTAAACTTCTTCTGCCGTTTTCATGACATAAATGACCAACCACTGTTTCTGGCCACTTCTGCCCTGCTCTTTAAGGTGGGCGCTGCAGTGGTTACTATCTACCGAATGAACGTGCAATCAGTAGTCTTCTTTTTGTTGTTCGTTTGGTCACTTGCTAATTTGGTGAGTAGTATCCGCTTTACCTTGGAGAAACTTCTTCAGGCCGGCAGCACCTTGTGGATTACTATCTCTCCCCCACCTAATAGTCAGGAAGGTAGTTCATGTGTTCCTTCCCGTGATGTTGTAATCAAGTTCTTGACGCCCTCGCTGAGGTGTAAATGCATTCTGCGATTGCCCTTAACAATGCCGCTGCGTTATCTCACACCCAACAAGGGGTCACTTTGCTGGATGCTGTAGAAGGGGATGCCCGTCAGTGGGTACAAGGCCTTCTGCATTATTCCTCACAAGCAGGGGATCCCACCTCGATGATTGCAGTTGTGTCAGCTGCCCTAAAACCCCCTGTGTCACGCTTGGACCTTTATTACAATTGCTCTTTACTATGGCTGAAGCCCCCAGCTTGGCTTCTTTGGTCTCTACCTTCCACGAACAGGCTCCCACACTGGATCTCTCTAATGATATGCTTCAGTCAATCTTTAGATAAGGTTTGTATGTGGTTTCTGCTCATCACGAGGTTTGGTCCACCTCAAAAGGAATGAAAGATCAAATATGTAATGCTGCGACCACTATTAATGCCACCCCTCGCCATAATACCACTATCAAGGAGGAAATTTTATGATAGGACTACCCAACAATGACGCGGATGCAGTTTTTACCATTAAACCAGTGTTAGTTCAGGCCTCAAAGCCCGTCAGTACTCCTGCGTCAGAGTTGGATTATCCTGGTTCACCTATAAATGACTCAGTAAAAGCCCAGATGGAGGAAGCCGGTTCCCAAGCCCTTGTTCTTACCAACTTTACTCCAGAAAAGACCCTGACCAACCCCCAATTTGCCTGCCATTTCTTCAGTTGCAGCAGAAACACTCAAATTTACCAATATCAAAACTTCGCTTATTTCTTATTACCTATGAAGATTAGTATCAGATTTCACCACGTATCCTTTGAGGCTTTAGTGGATACCAGAGCTGCGGGTAATTTCATGAGTGTCAAGTTAGCCCAACAATTAGAACAGGACATAAATGTAGGTCCATCGGTAATGGTGGCTTCTTCAGCTTTCAGACATCGTATATAGTCCATCATCCAGTACCTTTTTTGGTACACCAGTTTAGCTTCTGTGATCAGTTTTCTGCTATGCCAAACTTAGTGTTTCCAGTAATCTTGGGGGTTGGATGGTGGCGCTGACACCATGTTAGAATCCATTTGGAGACAAACATGTTGTCATTTGTTAATGATCAACTGGAGGGTGAATTTCCCTTAGTCAACACTCATAAGAAAACTCAAGGTCTCAGTTCTATTACTTCCCTCGTTTCTCCTGCGGGCCTCCCATCTGATTTTCCCGAAGATTTTATGCACTTTTGAAGTATCTTTAATTCTGAGAAGCCGGATTGTCTGCCTCCTTATACTAAATTTGACTTGGGATTTAGAATGATGGCGCAGTTGGTGAATATCAACTGTCCATTGTATCCTCACACAGCGGAGGAGGAGGTTGCATTTACACTTGGTTAGATGATATGCTTAAAAAAGCTGGTTGTTTAAGGAGACATCGCCAGTCACATCTCCCATCATTTTCGCCAAAAAGGCCGATGGTTCCCTCCATTCCTGTGTGGATTACGGACATTTAAACAAAGTTACAGTTCATGATCCCTACCCCCTGCCCCTGGAGCAGATGATCAGCCAAGCAATCGCCAAATCTAATGTATTCTCTAAGCTGGATCTTGTCAATGCCTTCAACCAGATTTGGGTGATGGAAGGGCAAGAATTGCTAACCACGATTTGAATGAAGAGAGGCATTTTCCAATTCCACGTAATGCCCTTTGGGCTGAAGAATGTGCCCACTACGTTTCAACAAATTATTGAAAGTGTACTGGGCAATCTCCGGTTCACTTGCACGGTCACATATATTGATGACATTTTGGTTCACAACCCAACTCCCAAACAACATACTATAGACTTGGAAGCGGTCGTGGCTGCTTTGCACAAGGTGAGCTTGTTTGTCAAGCCTTCCTAATGCAAGTTCTATAAGGAGGAAGTTACCTTTCTCAGGAACCTAATCCTTGAGGATGGCTAAATGATTCCTCCCAATAAGTTGGATGCTATCCGAGAATGGCCAACTATGATAACCCAGAAACAATTATGAAGTTTCTTGGGAGCCATTATTTTTCTAAAAAAGTTTTCCTCACCTTTTTCCCAGTTAGCTGCCCCTCTCCACCCCCTCACAAACAAGAATGTGCTATTTAGTTGGAAGCCCAAATGCCAGCAGGCGTTTGAGTCAATCTAAGAGGTGTTTTTATCCCCTCCCATCCTGAAACATGTGGATCCTGCCAATACATATATCATTGCATGCGATGCTTCCTCAGTGGCAGTAGGGGCAGTTCTGCCCTAAGGTCACTGTAAAAACTACTAGTTTGTTCTTTTTAGCAAACAACCCTAGTAATATTTTTACTGCGCAGGTTCGATTTTCTCGTGCACCTCGCGTTGTAATGAATATATTATCCAATAATAGTATGAAGACTATTTTCATAGTTGAGTTAGAACTATTATCAGGCCCAATACTTCAGCTGGTATTTCTTATCAAATACTTGATAGTTGTACTCGTAGGGATTCATTCCATATATTAATGTCCACTCAATCTTCATTAAGATCCTCTGATGACAGTCTCCTTTGGCCCAACACACAGTTGGCAGCAATCCCTTAGTCGTGGTTCCCTTCATCTCTAGATCACCACTTGGATTTCTACTCTTCTCTCCGAGAGTCTACCAATTATTGCCTTCTGCAATAATATCCTTGAGATGGAACTTTGCAATGGATGCTGATAGTCTAACTATAACCAAATCTACAATAAAACTAATAATGTTCTAATGTATTAATTTGTATCTGTTTTTATCTATATTTTATTATAGTGAATCCAGGGAATTTATAGGGGATTTGGCCATCTAACCCTCGGTTGACACCTCTTCAATAAAAATGGCAGCCATTGCCATTGAATCACCCTTACTCATCTCAGCAGCGATGGTCTTCCCCATCCTGGCTAAAATCCATCATTGGACATCCTTGAGATCTCAAATGGGAAGAGTCAGAAACGTGTCCCTAACGTTTTCCTCTAGATCCAAGTGAACCAACCATAATTGGCTAGCGACCTGCTTAGGTAATGGGACTTTTTACCCATTATGACAGGTCACTTCACCAACCAACCAATTTGCTAGTTGCAGGTAGCATCACTCGCCTCGCAACTCACCATACATTCCCAATCAGTTGGTGATAAAACCTGACTGATCCCAATTGGTACACCTGATAGTTAATCACTATCAGATGCCCCTATTTCATTGGCCGCTCCACCCAATGAGATCTTAAGTATTCAGTCAGATCAATCCCCAATGGATATGACCAGGCGAATATCCCAAAATCCCCCAAATGTAGTTCCTCCAAAATTTGGGTCAACTGATTTCTGATTCACTTCGCTTTAGGGAATTTTCCCCTAGTGACACCAGATAATCTAGAAAGCTGGGAATATGGGCAAAAATCCCAACACATCCCCCCTCTTGCCTAGATTTCCAGAAAAAAAAGGATTGGGGCATGGGAACACCACTTCAGACACCTGGTCAAATACTTCATTGGTTCAAGCAGAGTAAAATCATCAATACTCAAC
>JAKSZP010014885.1:0-78087 GCA_022478985.1 Massospora cicadina | reverse complement strand
AGCCTATAAATATTCCCTCTTTTCATAATAAAAATTAGGTCAATTTATAACCTGTATTTTTGTCTAATTTTAACGCATTTTTGGAAAATCCTCTCAGTGTAACTTCGATATTAAACCTTCCCCATTGGAATTGTAATTCAAAACTTCCAGAGTTGCCTTATTTGCTGAAGAGGAAACAGGGTCCTCAAATATACTTAGATATGGAGGGTTGCCAAATACTCCTCAGGTTGTTTACATCTTTGATATCTAATTCCACTCGCTTTTGAGTGGCCTGAAGTGCCATTTTGGTAGCAAAAAGCTGGGTCATCTGATTTATTTTATTTTGTAACCCTCATGGTATTCTGAAGATTGAGTTGATAATGCTTAATGGTAAGAACTTACTGTTCCAACCAGCATACTAAAGAGGTTAAGGAAGACAAAATTTCAGTCATTATAAGAGTGATTCAAGTGGGAACTCAGGGTGACCTTAACAGTAATTATCATACATGGATCTCATAAGGTGGGAAATTATGAGATTTAGGTATGTTAATGGTTGCAATTCTATTATTCTTATGTGGTTTTACTAATCAGGTTAATAGCAGGATAATTAGTTTTATATATATTAAGTGATTGTCCAGTTTCGAGGTTTCCCCATCCTCTGATGAGTTGCCAGGACGCCATTAATTCTGGATGCTTTTGCGCGCCTCATTACTGACAATGCATTTAGCCTTTTTAGGTATTATTTAAAAGCAAGGTTGCTCTTAATGGACCTCACTTTGGAGTTCTATTATGAACCTCAAGTTCACCCCAATAAAGGCCGCTGTTTGCTAGACCTGTTATAACTTAATATAACTTAATAGTGTATTAGATTCAATCAGGTTGTTTCAGTATGGATGGCGGTACAATAGGAAGTGAGGAAGGGGGTGGACGTCCTGAGATCTTTTGGGGTAACAATGCCCTGGAGAAGCAGAATACCCTGGCCCAGTGTTGGCTGGGGTAGCTTGTCAAAAGCTGTAGTGCTGGTGATGAGAGGCTGGCAGAACATTGATGTCCGCCACACCTTGCCCATGCCCATCCCTTCAGATAGCAGTTGCCAGAGTGACCCCAAGGTGACAGAGGCCAGTGCTCTGCACCTCAGCCTGGTGTTCCCGGTGAGACCACCCGCCCAGATAGGAGTCTTGGTGGTTTGGAACGGCTATTGCCCTTTCCCTCATGGGAGTGACCCCCATCCAGGGGTTTGGGTTCACAGCTGGTGGTGGGTTGGGCCTTGGGAGCCCCGTCCATTACATTATTCCAAAGTCTACTTTACCTTGGCGGGCTGTGGTTCCAGCCAGCCTGAAAGATGGCTGCAGTTGATGTCCCAAGAATCAACATGTTTCATCAATTTTTTTTGTTATTTTTGTGTGGCCTTCCAACAAAGGGATGGGGAGCTTGGGGGGGTGGTCCAAACTGCTGGTAGTTGATGGCCTCTTGTGCCCATCAGGAGTCCTCCAGGGAACCTTTTGTTTTGATCTGGGGCTCTGGATTTCCATCTGACTTCCCCAGGCTTTTAGCAGAAAAAGGTCCCCTTTCAAAAAAGTTGTTGGTCGCTGCTCGCCTGCCTTGATAATCCAGGTTTGGATCCACTGGGATCCTCATTTCAAGAGGGTGATGTAATGGTCGATGATCATACATGGATCTCATAAGGTTGAAAATTATGAGATTTAAGTATTTTGATAGTTGCAATTCTATTATTCTTATGTGGTTTTTCTAATCAGGTTAATAGCGGGATAATTATATAAATATTTATTTAATTGGTTGTCTGTTTTTGGAGGTATCCTCATTTGCCAACAAGTTGCCAGGACGCCGTTAATTCTGGAGGCTTTTACAAGCCTCATGACAGATAATACATTTAACCTTTTTAGGTATTAATTCAAATTGAGGTTGCTCCCAATAGACCTCAATTTGGAGTTCTATTATGAACCTCAAGTTCACCCCAATAAAGGCTGCCGCTTTCTAAAACTATCATAATTTAATATAATCTAAGGAAGAATACTTTTTTATCTCTTTGCAATCACTTTTGCAACTTATTCAATTCAAGTCTGAATCTAGTTTAATAATCTCAAAGAGGAGATTAGTCTGCACCCATGTCAGGGAGCAGTTGGGCAAGTAAGGTAATAGGAGCAGGTGGTAGGCCCGCGCCTTCCAACATTCAAAAACGCCCTGGAGGAACTGGCAGAATAGAAAAAAATAAAAAACTGGCGATCACTATTTCCCCAGAAATCCTCACTTGGCAGGCGCGATGCAACCAGTACATCAGCACGCCGCACTCTCAACCACTCTCGTTGGTGGAATATGGAGTCTGGGTGTTTCTGGATATCCAACAAACAGCTTTATGGGAGATTGTGGGGATGTGCACACCTTTTTCCCATTTGCAGTGTATGTCACATCTCACTCCATGTCACATGGTTGGTTGGACCTTGGTTTCAAAAACAAGGAGGCAGCAGACGAAGTTGCTATGGTGTGCATAGTGATTGACCTCCCTGAAGGGCAATGGGTCATTTAAATCAAACGCACCAGATGGACATAATCCAACAAAATTTTCCTCACGTTCGACTTTTTGCCCACCACAGTCAAGCGTGACATTCTGGAGCAGCACCTGAAAGATGGTCTCACTGTATACAGCGAAATACAATCCTTTGAGATGCAACGCTTCATGCTGATGCCACACCTGTGCACCAGCAAAGCCATTGCAGTTCTGACTCCAACCGAGGAGATCACAAAGGACCTAACCCAGATCCTGCACTCCACTTATATTAATATCAAAGGGCATACCACCCACCCTTTCCGGGTAACCGTGGACAGCACACCTCCCATCTGCACCTATTGTGATGCATTTGGCCATAAGGCACACACCTGCCCCTCCAAGGAGGGCATCACATACCAAGAGCATTCATTGGAGGCTATGTGCGCCAGTGAGGCCCACTATGAGCTGACCACCGATACAAAGGAAGACTTCCCATGGGGAGCGCAAGGATGCTACTTAGTTGTGCACCCAATATCCCCTCAAGAGTGGAAGAAGGCCAAACAGGCCCGCAAGGCGGTGGCCAAGGAGGCGGCCAAGACCACTTCCACTATCCCGCCCTCCCAACTCCAGGAGGACATTAAGACTTTCACGGTAGAAGCAGCATGTGAATCTCTCAGCCAATCAGATTGTGCCACCCAAGCGGAAATCCCAATGGGGGAGTCAACTTTTACCTGACCAAGGCGCCTAAGCCTCAATTGGAACCAAATCAGTCTCCAACCTCCCAGCTGAAAATTCAAAATCAAGCGTTGGTGCACCAAAAATGCACGCACTACAAAAATCTTGTCCTGCAGTGGGAAAACAAAAAGCGAGGGCAAAACCAGATGCAAACCCAACTGCTAAAGTTACCCATAACACTGACTACATTGCATCACATACCCGAGGCGCTGACAAGCGCCATGAAGAACAAGAGAAGGATGAAAGGCTTGGGTGCCCTTCCCCTCGCACCTAAGGTGCAATGGGGGGAGTTTTTACTTTAGGGACGTTGAATATCGCTGGACTCAAGGCCTCATCGTCCCAGGCTAGGAAACTGAGTTTTTTACAACATAATTCTCCCGTGGATATCCTGGCCATCCAGGAGTCCCACTGTCCACGCGGTTTTGAGGAAACATGAAAAACCATGCTCCTCCCCCCTATCCTTCAGGTCCAAGCACTGTGGGGTGCTTGTTCAAAAAAACAATAATTATAAATTTTTATCATCTGAATCCTTCCTTAGTGGCCATGTCCTCATTGTCAATTTTTTGTGGGCCGAAGTAGTGCACGCTATTGTCAACATTTATGCCCTGACCTGTGCACAAGATCGTCAGGAATTTTTCTCGTTGGTCAAATCCATTCTGTTACCCCCTGACCCTTTCATTGTTAGTGACATGAACTGTTGGTTGAACCCATTTACTGACCGCTGGCATTCCTCATCTTCCCTGCCACAGGGACATTTAAAACTAATTGTCCTCAAGGCCACCCTAGGGTTAATCAATGCTCTGCCACATCATGCTCCGCTTCTCAAAAACATGTCATGCCCCCACATCCACAATAGCCAGTTAAGGTCCATGTCCCACATCGACCATATCCTCGCGCTATTGAAATTTTGTACCCATATTTCTTATTTCACAACAACAAAGATCTATTTCTCCGATCACAGGTTGGTTTTGGTATCATTCCACCTTCCCCACCCAGTTGCTCAGGCTCCAATTTGGTGCAAACTTTGTTCGACTGATATTGTGTCACCAAGATTTTCCTTATGGATGGAATCTGTAACCATGGCTCCAGAATTTACCACCTCATTTTGCGCTGATCCAATTTCCACCTGGTCTGGCTTCAAGGTGGACACAATCCGCCAGGCTCGCCACCTTTCCTCCTGACATTCACGCTCCTCCTCGGCAGTCATCTCACACGCTCTAGCAGAGCTGGCCCACCTGGAGTCCAACGTCCCAGACAAGGGCTACAGCCCTGCTTGGGGTTGCAAGTGGGCGAAAGTAGTCGCCCACCTTAACGCGCTTGAGAGGCAACACAAATATCGGGTTTGTGTTCAGTACAGAGCTAAACACATCACAGCAGGTGACATGTGATCCACTCACTTTTTTCAAATATTCTTCGCACCACGCCAGAACTTGGCCTGCACACAGGTGTGAAGGCCAGACAATTCCATCACGGATATTCCAGCTGAAGTGGCGATCGAGATACAACACTATTACTCTGAATTGTACCAATCTGACCAGATTCCGCCAGCTGGAATGGCGAATTTTCTCGATAGTGCACACATCTGCACCATTTCCTGTTTCCAGGAGTTAATGAATTTGATTACTTCAGATGAACTCTGGTCCGCCATCCGCGGTGCACCAAACAGGAAATGCCCAGGCCCTGATGGCATTCCTTATGAGCTTTATAAGAAGTACTTCAAGTTTTTATCCCCACTGTTGCTTGCCTCTCTTAACAAGAGCCTTTTGGAAATGAGCCTCCTACCAGGAGGGCAATAGGCCTACACCATTACACTATTCAAAAAGGGGATAAGCTAGACTTGGCCAACTGTCGCCCCATTTCTCTAACCAACACTGATACTAAAATTTTTACTAAAATCATGGCTAACCGTCTAGGGATTGTGGCCTCTGCTATCATCTCCCCAGAACAAATTGGTTTTATAACTAGAAGGCCGATTTGGGACAACGTGAACACTGGCCAACGCCTGTCAGTCCACGGCCTCTGGTGCACTAGTATTTTTAGACCAACAGAAGGCCTATGATAGAGTTAACTGGGATTACCTCAGAGCCTGCCTCCACCAATTCCGCTTACCCCCTCGCTTCATCAATTAGGTGATGCTGCTGACGGAATCCGCCACAATGGCTGTGAGAGGCCCTGGCTTTCTCACGGATGTAGTCCGCCTTCAAAGGGGGCTACGCCTAGGGGACCCCTTAGCCCACTCTTATATAATTTCAGCCTCAACCCACTTCTTAGGAATGTGAATGCCCGCCTTGCTGGGGTCCACGTGCAAGGCCAAGCCCTGGTCAAAATGTTGGCATTTGCTGATGACTGAGTGGTTGGGGTGTCCAACAATCACGACGCACGCGCGCTTGAAGCCCTTATCCAGGATTACTCCAGGGTAATTAATGCTGCACTCAACACCTCCAAAACTGAAATCATTCTCCTTGATCAGTATCAAACCCGCTGGGCCTCAGAGCCCAGTTTCCAATCCACCCATCTACTAGCACACGCGCATGCTTACCCTGCCCTAACCAAACCGCCCCACCTGAGCTCCCCTTTGTGCCGCGCCCCACCGTTGAGCTGATCCGCCATTTGGGGGTGTGGTTGGAGGCTGGTATGCCTCAACGGTGATGGAAAACCATATTCTGGACAATGTGAAAAAACGCATCGCCTTCCTCAGAGCCCATCCTACTTCCCTTACCGGCAGGGTTGTACTTGCCAACTCTATGCTTATCTCCAAAGTTTGGTTTGGGGCCCACGCCATCGCTTTCTCCCCAAGTTTCTTCAAGTTACTGTATGCCCTTATGCAAGGGTGGCTTTGGTCGGGCCGCCCACTGCCAATGCATCTAGAGGCCATGTTTAGCCCTCGCCAAAGTGGAGGCATGGGCCTGCTTAACTTTGAGGCCCATGCTGCAAAGATCCAGGGCACCTGGATCGCTGCTGTTACCATCCCTACTATTCCAGCCCAACACTGGTCCCGCGCAGCTCGCTCCAAATTCTCCCACACCATGGGCCTTACCAATCCGTCACACCCCCACTCTTTGATGAAATATCTAGCTTCCCACCCTTCGGCTGCTTGTCCCCATGGGACTGCACCCCACTTCAAGCAAATCCTACTCTCCATGCAAAGCGCTGAGTGGAGAATTTGTATTTGTGGACACACTGCCCAGAGAGGGCGCCCCTATCCTCAGTTTACCCAGGAGGTACAGGGTCTTTCCATTCTGGACAGCTTGATACCCGCGAGGCCCGCTATCTTGTCCAGGGTGGACTACCTGGACTTGATGGACATCCCCTATTCCGTTGATACCCAGAAAACAATTTGGAAGTACGCCCACCACCCTCTTCTGCAGCCTCATGTCTGATCCCATATGTGGTGCTGCTTGAGGCGGGTGTACCGTACTGCTGAGCGCTCTAACGCTTTACACTCGTCCTGTGCTGTATGTGGCCAGTTGGGAACGCTGTTTCACCGCCTGGAGAAGTTCTCTACATCTAAATCGATTTGGCGCGAGGTGCAACGTCTGCTTTGCCAGGATCAGGCTCAGCCCTTCAGTTTGTCTAGGGATATGTTTGCTTTATCAATATTATCCCCTCTTCCACCCTCCCTCCATGCTTTGGTGGTCACAATTGCCATGTGGATTATCCAAACGATTGTCTTGGATGCCATCTCAGGCTCCACCCCCACCCTCCAAGAAGCTGTCCGCCAGTTCTGGTCGCACTTAGTGGACCACTTTCAAGCGTGGTTAATTGAATATCTCCCGCCATGTTGCCATCGGTTGGTCTCCTCCTGGTTCCCAGTTTGGTTCTTCAACTCTGACCCTTTCCTACACACGTGCTCAATTGTGGTTCCTACCCCTATACACGTACCCCCCTCCCAGTAGTGGCGTTACCGCTGGCGACAGGAGACAGCATTAGCTTCTCTGGGGTGCCCTCCTTTTATGTTTCATTCTCTATGATGTCTTATAGGAAGTGTCCATCCCCTGGTTGGCCTTCCCCATAACAAATTAAAATAAATATAGGCGAAACTTTATGTCCAAAATGGCCAACTGTATAAACTCATGTCCCAAAAATGGTTTCCCTATGTATGACCTTCAGCTCAAACTGATGTCATATTGGAAGGACATTAGAAAGTTTGCCACGGAGAATTTAGAAAACCTAATAGTGGCTCAAGACTCAATGCTACTCGGAAGGAATGCTTTTTTCAATCCAGGATGTATTAGAGTCCTGCCTAGTATGTAAATATCAAGCTGTACCTAATCCCTGATCTCAACATCATGTGGTTTCACCTTGCAAAACCTTCAATACTACAAGCATTGAAGTTGTGAGACCTCTCCCTCAAGCCACTAATGGTTATCAGTTCCTCCTTGTATCCTTGAATCATTTAACTAAGTGGATTGAAGATGTATCTCTACCATCTTCTTTGGAAAAAGCTACCACCACATTCTTATATAATCAGATTATCACCCAGTATGGGTGCCATAACATATTTCTCTTCAATAATGGTCAAAAATTCAGATCATCGTGGTGAATGGTTTAGATGAACTGATAGGATCCACCCTGATAATTTCCACTCCATACCATTCTGCAACCAATGGTATGGTAAGTGGGCGAATGGTACCCTAACTGCAACTCTCTGGAAAATGGTCATGACTGACCCTCTTCAATGCCCTTAATATTTGCCTAGTGCGAATCTGGCCTACAGAATAAGCTATCACCAAATAATTAAGATGTCACCTACCAAGCGTTGTAGAGAAGAAATCCCCAGCTGCCTTCTAAAGTACATGCTATGCTCAACCAAGCCTGCCCTAAAGCCCATGAATTCACTATGCAAAGTATTGCTATAAATTTTCTCTGACTTTAGGCTCTGGCATCTGAGAACTTAACTGCTACCACTAGTAGAGAAACAAGTTAGTTTAATGACAAACATGAGCCTCTGCACACCTTCCATCCGGATGACCTAATCCTTTTCTACCACCATTAGCCAGGAGGTCTTGATAACAAATTGGGCACCAATTGGTCAGGGCCCTACAAAGTCATTTATAGGTGGGGAAACATGCACTCAATAGTAGAGGTAGTTCAGGGTACTGTGGTAGATCGTGTACATAGTCATTTTCTCTGTTCGTTTCCCCCTGTCAGAAAAGTTTGCCCAATGGATTCCTCCCAATAATATTAGAATTAGGGGGGTCAGTTAGTTGGTCATGATTGCCAGCTAATCGCCTAGTTAAATATTATTTTAATGTTATATTTGCCGATTGTTGCTCCCCATTTGGGTGGGTTGAGCCCTTTTAAAGTATCAGAGATATTCCCCAATAGTATTGTTATGTAAAGGTTGACAGCGGCGACTAATGATAAGGATGTTGCCCAATAAAATACTAAATATTTGGGTTTGGCAGAATTTTAGGTCAACGTCAACTGCCAAATTGTGGGCCATTGTGAGATTTTCTGGCGAAAAGCCAATAGATTTGTTATCAAATGTCTGACGATGATTTTGCTGTCCCAAATCTGAGTACCGTGACTTAGCTAAGGATGCTCAAAGTTGTGTAATAATAGGAATTAATATATAAGACGGACCAGAGAATAATGCTTGGGATGGGTCAACATAATATTTGGTGATTGGGATGAGCGAATTGGGGGAAATAATTATCATGTATGACTGCAATTGGTTGTAGTTCTGGCTTGGATGTCCAAGGGGTTCTCATAGGTGCAGTAGCCTAGAGTATAAATAGTCTTCCTTCCCTCCAAATAAAGATCTCTTTTTCGCCAATTTTTTATCTGAAGTAGCTAGAGCCACTAAAAATGGGTAGGGGTGGGACTGGAGATCCCCAAGACAGGCGTGGGTTGATAAACCTGGAGTGGCTGACACTGCCAGCTCTCACACCTTAGCCCTTCAAGGAACCTCTGATGGGATTTTGACCAACAGGCCACCAACAACTATGGGATGATGGCCATCAGCTATAATGGTGGTGCAGCGCGGGAGTGCCACAAATGCCGAGGATGAAGGATGGACTTTCTGGGCACACCCAAGAGGGGCTGGGCTAAGGCGAAGTCATTGGTCTGCTGGGTTGGTGGTTGAAGGTGGACCTGTAGGGGGTTGGTACGCCTATGAAGGCAAAGAAGAAAGGGTCAGCCAGTCTCCAGACTGGTTTTCCTGGCACACTAGCTTAGCTCAATATTGTTGGAAAAGCGATTTTACAACACCCTCTTATGCCAAGATCTAGAGGGGGCATGTCAGGATTCCTAATCAAATTGGAGATTTGGATGAGGCAGACAATGGAAATTAAACCAGAGCCGGCAAAATTATTGGGGATAATCCCTGACACAAATCACAGTCATACTACAATGGGGATAATCACCAACTAATTTCAAGCCCTAAAATCAGGGTTCAAATCCGATCTATGAGGTGATGAATCCCAACTAGACAATGAGAATTAGATCTTGGCTTAGTATGCATAGAGATGGACCAGGTAACCTTCCTGATATCCCTTATAATTTCGTTTCTAAGCAGATAAAGATTAATCTATTCTTCTCAATTTTAAGTAAAAATTGGTATATATATTTTCATTAAGAATTGCCTTTCCAGATGAAGTATCTGGAATAAGACTTCACAACCAAGAGGAACAAAAAAGGTATAGTAACCAACCCTAAAACTTTGACTCCGCTAGCCAAATCTAAATGTATATGTGGTAACACACCTGTGGTCCCAAAAGTTCCAACTTCTGTGGCTTGAAAAAATAGAGGAGATCTTGGTGGTGCATTGCACAGACAACTTGTTCTGAGCACCCTTCAAGAGATACTGCCATTGGGTTAAGGCACAAGCCACAGCTGCTAAAACCTTATCATAGATGGCCATAATTGCTCAGTGAAAGAAAACTTTTGGGAAAAATAAGTGACTGGGTGTTCCAACCTATTGTGCTCTTCGAGAAAAACATCCCCTACTGCGGCAGAAAACGCATCACATGTTCAAATATAGAGTTTGGTGGGATCCATGTGCCTAAGGATGGGAGGTGACAAAAACATCTCCATAATCAAATTGAATGCTTGCTGGCAGTCAGAGTCCATCAATAGGGAAAATTTTGCCCATGAGTGGGTGGAGATGTGCAGCCAGCTGTGAGAGCGCAGGGGAGAACAATTTTAGGAATATGATGGTACTATGAAGCTTCTCAATTGCTTCTGAGTTGTTGGAGTTGGCCACTCTCAGAAGGCATCCAGTTTTCTGGGCAGGATGGCGGAGTCGTCTTTCAGGATGAGTTTGCCCAGAAAAGGTGACTTCTTACCAATATAAAACACATTTTGACGACTTGACAAAAAAACAGCCTTGTGCAGGACAGCCACTACCGCCTCCAAGTCCTTTGCAAGTTGCTCATGAGAGGGAGAATGTACCAGTATATCATCATTATATGTGACTGCGAAGTTAAACTGGAGATCCCCAAGCACTATCAATCATCCTTGGAAGGTTGTCAAACATACTTCATCTCAAAAAGCATCATGCGATTTTGGAATATGATACGTTTTGTTTGGATAACGGTGAGCCATTCCTGACCTTCCTTAAACCAAATTTGATTAAAGGCGTTAACAAGATTGAGTTTAGAGAGCACTTGCTATTAAGCAATTTCTTGGCTGATTGTCCCAATGACAGTGGATAAGGGTCATGGACTGTAATATTGTTAAGGTGACTATAATCCACGCAAGGTTTAAAGAATCATCTGCTTTTTTGGCAAGACAATGTGAGATGCAACAGGGAATGTCTCCTTGAACAACCAACCCTTATATAGCATGTCGTCTAACCATTCATTGAGGGTAGCCTCCTCCTCTGCTGCATGCGGTTACAATGGGTAGTTTACGTTTACCACCTCCACCGCAGCACAAAAACTCAAATAAAAAACCATATGAGTGGGAAGGCGGCAAGCATGTTCAGAATCAAAATACTCCGGTAGCCCATCACAGCAGCGGGAAATTCTGGTGGAAGCCTTTGGGGAAAAGAGGGTTGTTACAAATCCACGATTTTAGTCTTGGTAAGGGTATCCAATAAAGGGAACTTGCCCTCTACCTGACCATTAGAAAATGATAGCGTGTTAGATCACAAGTGGTTTCTCAAATGCTGCTGATGCCATCAACCCAAACCCAAAATCACCAGGAACACAAGGTTAAGCATTGCCAAGATGTGATCACATAAACTAAACTAGTGAACCAAGAAGCGTAATGAGCGCCATACTTTATAGGATGGATGGGAGGCTGACAAGGCGACTGACACTGCTGGCCCCCAGGACCAAGTCAAGGTCCAGCTTATGGGCCAAAACTAGATTCATTAAGTTGCCCGCTGCTCCAGTGTTGACCAAAGCCTTGAAAGACACCTGGTGAGACCCAATACTAATTTTCACTGGTAATAAAAAGTAGGCGTAATTCTGTTTATTGGCGGATAAAGTCATTCCTCCGGACTCTGAAGAGATTTCAAGGACAGGTAAATTGGAGCACAACAACTTGGACACAGGCGGCGTCAAGGCCTAGGACCAGTAAGAAGACTAATTCAATGTTTGGAACAGAATCCAAGGCCAAGTCAGCAAATCCAATCATAAAGTTCCCATTTTATGGGTGAACTGAGGGAGAAGTAAAGGGTAATGGAACAAGTTGAATATGAAGGAATTCCATCAGACTATCACAGCTAGTGACATATTTCCTGGATTTAACTGACACTCCAAAGCCAAGTCCAACAAGCCCTTGGGGCAAGGACCAGAACCCCTAAGGGTCACAGATGACCTCTCTAAGGTCATTGACATTATTTGGGTCTTGGCTTTTCCAGCCAGGGCTGAGGAAAACGGCCTATTTGAGGCGAAAGACCAGGCGGGAATCAGACCTAAAATCTAGAAAATTACATAATAAGAGATTACAGAATTTGGCTAATTTTGAAAATTTTTGATTTTATTGTAGAACTAAGAATTTATGGCATGGATCAGATTTCAATAAACATTTAGAATCTTTATGAAACATTCTCCTTTAAAAATAACTCCCAAGCTGAGAAAGGCTTTGCTTTTCTCAGATCGTCTGATCAATTTAATAAAGTTTAGGAATTTCTGGGCAAGTTTCCTGCATTTTAGTTATTTTTAACAAAAATACACCTCTCCAAACTTCTGCAAAAGCAGGAGTCCATTTTCTGCTCTGGTTTGCCTCTACTGCTGTATGTGAGCCCTCTGCTTACTCCGCTGCCTATTCCACCAGCTCCGCCACTTCTTATTTCTCTTCCCTTTGTCCTAGATTTTAAGCCACCCTTTCCCAGCTCCCAGAGCCTCTTGTCCCTAATTGTTGTGGCAAGTTTGGTGTGCATTTTTCTCCATAGATTTATATGGAAACATAATACTGACCGTTTAGGACAACTTTTTATTTCGTTGGGTCACTTGGCCTTGTTGCCACACCTTTGGCTTGGGTCTTTCCCCTCAGCGACCTCCTGCGCTCCAATTTCCTTGACAAAAGAAATCCAGGATCTACTAAATAAATGGGAAAATGCCCAGACAATCAAAAAAATGCAAGCTATTAACTGAAATTAATAAGTAAAGTGTTTTTGCATTGAGTCACCCATCTCAATGAGGAGGGCGGAAATTTCAGGAAACAATGAATGGTCAATTATGCAAGGGAGATGGCAGATTAAGTTTAGACTGGCCTGTTAGTTGGGATGCAAAAGCCCCAAAAGGCGATCCAGAATGCAGGGGCATAGCCGCTTTAACAACAGTTGATTAAGCTGTGAGATAAAAAGCAACAGAGTGTCAATGGTCTGTAAATGAGAAAAGCACCCTGGTGAGAAACCAAGCTGTTGTAACCCATAGCCAATAAGCCTGGGCTTAGGGAGTTGTGAGATTGGAAAATTTATGGAAAGGCATTTGCATAATAGGCCCAAGTGACCATGGCAAGGATTATTTATATTTTATGGCTGGGACACCCAGTCAGTGCATGGCCATGGAACCACATTGCAGTTGTATGGGGTTTGGCAAATAAAAATTTTTAAACTTAATTAAAAAAATATGAGCACAGAAAGATTTTTATTGAATTTAAATTAAGAGAATCAACTGTCAATTTTCTCAGTGTGTTACAACTGCTTAAATATACGATCAATTTTGGAGAATAGCTTGTAAATCGTGGAATTGGGGCCCTCAAGATTTGGTCTAACCCAGTGACCTTCAAGCAAGGCTGATAACAAACTTAATTTGAACCAACTTTGAAGTTATTGTAAGTGGGCCAAGTCACTGTTGGTTAATCTACAGAGCCCAAATTGTGTATTTACCACGGCCTTGACAAAAAGATTGTGGTATTTTTCTAATGGTAATTGGAACTTCTAAATGTCACCCCAAATAGGGGAAATCCCAAGAGTTCAGAAATGGGCTCAGGGTGAACAACCCGACCATTCCAAGTTGCTTTGGCATCTGTTTAACTGAGAGTAATTTATCAGATGAGAATGTGATATTTCTGGTGTGGGTTAAAACTGATGCAACTTTTGATGATGGCCAGATGCCATTGCGAGTTCCACCAAAGATTTGATAATAAGTACTTTTATCATCAAAGGTACACACCTGACGGTGTTGTCCCAATATTTTCAAGGGGGGTCCAAACTGCAGCAACTTTTGACAATGTCATAATGCCATTAGTGTATGTTACTAAGTCTTTGATATTTAATTTTTTTTCTTCTGAAGGTTTATGCCTATTGGGCTTTGTTACCAATGGTTTGCAACTGTTGAATATTAAGATCAAAGATTTATTGCCACTAATTGTATTCAGCCCCTTTGCCCCAAATGGATGCTGATTCTTCTCCAACTCGTTGCAGATCTCCTCAATTTGCCATAACAAATCTCCAAATATAAGAGCTGGGGTTAAGAGCGGAATCCTCAAATAGTAAGCTGTGATCCACCACTCATTCACCACATGAGCGAGGTCTCCCTGGGAGATAAGGGAAGTCACCAATCTTCTTGGCCCCTACTTGGATGGGAAAGTAAAAACCCTCCAAACAAAATGGAGGGTGCGCTCTTCAGGACTTATACTTATCTTGAGAGTTGCAGAGTAAAGCAAGTTTCCAAAACTTCATGAATATGATACATCATGTTTTCCCAGTAGCATTTGTTTTTCAACCACTTGAAGGTTTTTGATAGACCCATGCCCAAGGGTTTTATGAGCTTCCAAGCTTTTTTCAATGAGAAGTTAAGGTCAAAGAGAAGGTATAAAGGAGACAACTTGTTTTACTAAATTACCATCTACAACCTTAGCGTTATAAGCCATCTTCTTCACCCCGTGCTTGGACATCCAGTGATTATTGAGTCCATAAGCTAGGTTGAGCGAGAGCTTATAAAGCAATCCTCCTCAGGAATAGGTATATTTAAAATAGAGAGTCAAGACAGCCCATCCACTTTTTGGTGAACGGCTCCCACTCAATAAACTTTAGAAAAATCATAATATTGTAGTCTTAAGCCCAGCTAGCTAATCTCTTATCTGGATCCTTTACTTGACAAATTTAACAAAGGGAAGCGTAATCAGTAACAATTGTAAAATGTTTAAAGTATAGATAGGGATGAAGTGTTTTATAACAACTAACACAGCTAGCCATTCACATTCAATTACGGACTATTACCTTTCAGTGTTGGTCAGTGCCTTAATAAAATAAGCAACAGGATGTTACACTTGGTCTTCATTTAATTGGGATAGGATGGCGCCCACATCAGTGCCACTCACGTCATTAAAAGAACAATAGTTGATAATATTTAGGATATGTTAAACTGGGGCATATAATAAAGCCGTGTGCATGGAGTCAAAAGACTTTTGCTTTTTAGACCCCAGAATAAAGGGATATTTTTATGTAGGAGCTTTACTAAAAGTTCAGCAAGGTCAGCGAAGTAGGATATAGATTGTTAGTAATAGCCCACCATTCCAATAAATATTTTTGTATACTTTAAAACTTTTATGAGTAGACATACATTCAATGGCGGAGACTTTGCTAGAATGAAGAGGATATCTTGCCGCGTCACCTTATGCCCTCAAAATTTCATCTCTCATTCAAAGAATTTACATTTAGAAGGTTTTGGCTCTGTGAAATCTTCACATACCCGCTGAAATACCTGACGGAGATGATCAAGAAGAGCCAAAAAAATCTATATAAGATTGTAACATCATTTGGTAAATTAGTAGGCACAAATTAGCTTTTCTTTCCTATAATGATAACATCAGTTACTAAGATTCGATTCAAGCAGATAGTTTTGATAATCACACAGGTGAGATGAGCAAATTTTATAAAAACCAACTAAACTGGGCGAAAGTCATATAGGGCAATGGCCAAAACGGTGCACCCAAGGCCAAAAAACGCCCTGGAGGGGGACTGGGAGCCAACGCTGCCAAAAAACCCAAAACCAAACACAGCCCATGTTTGTGGAATTTACCACAAAACAGAACCAATATATGGAAATACAATATGCACAGCCCCTATTAAAAATTAAACATGGGCACCAACTTTTCTTAGGGGTAGAATCACCAACCCTTTGGGAAAAGGTAGGCGAGGCACAGGTCTCCCTCTTTCCCCATGCAGTATATGTTACCACCCATACCATCCACTGGGGCTGGATTGATATGGGCTTCTTAACTGAAGAAGATGCAGACGCCACAGCAAAAGTCTGTGTTAAAATCGCCCTCCTCAGGGCAAACAAATGTGTGCACTGCGCGCACCATATGGAACAAAGCAAACACTTTGTTCATCTTGTTTGACTCGCTTCCCACTAACCTCCCCTGTAAGCTAATCAAGGAAGAACTACGATTCAGCTTTCAGAGCAATGGAGAAATAAAACAACTAGAATCACAGCGATTCCACCTGATACCAAACATGTGCACAGGAAAGGCAATTGCTGTAATCAACCTATTCCCCGATGTGGCCGCAGACTTAACCAGAATCCCACACACCATGGTATTTCACCTCCTAGATGGGGGAGTGTCAAAACCTTTCCGCGTCACACTGGAACGTGCACTGCCCATATGCAACCACTCTACTGGGGCACAAGGAACATTCATGGCTCATGAAGGAGGGCATCTTGGCCCCAGACTTTTGTGATGATGCTATGGATGAAGACAAGGAGACCTTTGTAAAATGGTTGATGCAACCACACTTTCCTCTGGGGAGAGGATGTACACTACGTCCTTATAGACCCAATCTCACTCAAATTAAAAAACATATGCAGAAGGCCCACAAGTGGGCAGCGGCCAAAGCTGCATCATTCACAACCTCCTCCATCAACCCAAACAAAATCCAGATGGACAGAGAGGAAATCGGCCAAACCAGCCAATCAGAACAGAATGCCCAAGCTGGAGCAGCCATGGACGATATTAATGAGCCAAACAGTCAGATCAGACAACCCATGCAGAAAATTTTTCAACAAGCTGACAGAATCACCATGTGATCCCAATAAAATAAACTTACTGGGGCAATTCAACTCCACTACGGATGAGCCAATAGGGCCTAGAGCTTCAAAATCAAACCCCAAAGCATCAGAGACCAATCAGCGCACCAGTTTGAATCAAACAAAACCACGTTCAGAAAAGCTTAATACAATCCCCAAATCTAACAAAACCTGCATGAAATCATCACAAGGTAGGGAAAATCATCACAAGGTAAGGAGCTGGAAAACGCCTCAGAGTGGACTGGCCCATTCACATGGAGCAAGTCCAAGGCAATGAGTGGGGGACTAGGGCCAGAAGGCCCGCCCAACTGCTCCTGAGGCGCCACAGGCACCTCAGTGTCAATAGGGACACTAAACATCGCAGGAGCCAGGGCTCAAGCATCCCAAGCCAAAAATCTGGACTTCCTGCGCAAACCCCCGGTAGACATCTTAGCCATCCAAGAGACCCACTGTCTACAGGGGGAAGAGGGATCCTGGGCGGCCAGGGTCTCACCTTCCCAGTTGATATAGACGTCCCACTGTGGGGTGGTTGTCCATAATAACAAAAAATTAAAAATTGTCAAATCCTCCTCACATTTAGATGGCTGCATAATAACTGCAAGGATCATAAACCAAGAGGCCACACTATTGATAGCTTGTATCTACACACTGTGCACCATATCTGAGAGGAAACAATTCTTTGAATCCATACTGACGCTCAACCTCCCACCAGATACCATCCTGATGAGCGACTTTAACTGTTGGGACAATTCCACTATGGACTGATGGTCCAATCCCAGGGGATACCCACTGGGACATGTCAAGTTCCATGTGATGAAGGCATCCCTTGGTCTGTATGACACCCTCCCCCCAGGTCTCCACTCCTTCCCCACATGACCTGCCCCAACATACATGAGGAATGCTCATCTTGATGAGACACATCAACCACATCCTCGCACCAAAATCCTCCCACTCATTTGTTAACTGCGCTACTAAAAAATCAATTTCTTTGACCATTGTCTAGTTTTGGTACAGCTCATGCCAACCAGGACTCAAATGTGGACGTCGCCCTGGAGAAAGCTATACCCGTAGAATATAAAACTCCCCAAAATTTCTGACTGGGTCGAGTATGAAGCTTTGGACCCAAAATTCACAACCCCATTTGCATCAAATCCCATTGAAACTTGGGAAAAATTAAAATCCAAACTAATAAAAAACTCGTCATCTTGCATTGCGCAAATACACCGCGGATACTGACATGATCAGATGCACCCTGGCGGAACTTGACCACCTAGAACTCAATACCCCAAAGTCTGGATACAGCCAAAACTTGGGGTGCATATGGGCGGAAATTTCCGCCCGCCTAAACGCCCTCATCCATGATCACCAACACAGAATCAAAGTATCGTGTAAAGGTAAGCACATAAAAGAAGGTGAAACCTGTTCAGCATTTTTCTTCTGCCAACACCACTCCTGAGGCTATCTACCCCAGTGCGCACAGGTCCGCAAAGCTGACGGAACCATGGAAACTGACCCAATGGAGTTCAAGGCAGGAATTCACCGCTATTACACCGAACTTTACCATGACACCCCATCTGACTCCCAAAAAATAAAAAAATACACTCTGACGGAATACAGAGTGTGCCACTGGACTATAGTTTCCTAAACCTGATAATGCAGGAGGAGCTCTGGAATACAGTCTGCGGTGCACTGCTTAGGAATTTCCCAGGCCCTGGTGAGATACCCTACAAATTTCACAAAACATACTTTAAACAAATCGCCCCCCTCCTCCTATCATCTATGAACCAGTGCTTGCTGGAGACCCGTCTACTGCCTGGAGGCCAGGACTCCTAAGTCATTACCCTATTTAAAAAAGGCGACAAGCTGGACCTGGCCAACTGGCGCCTGATAGCACTCTCAAACACTGACACAAAACTACTTACAAAAATTCTAGCTACCAGACTGGGCGCACTAGCCTCTAAAGACCTATCACCCAGCCAATTTGTTTTTACACCAAGGCGCTCCATCTGGTCTAACATACACTCCATCGCCAATGTATGCCAATCCAAAGTGATGGGAGCTCTGGTATTCCTCAACCAGGAGAAGGCATACAACCACGTTAGCTGGTCATACTTAAAAGAGTGCCTACACGCCGACAACCTCCCACCCAGGTTTATCTACTGGGCGATGCTCCTCAAAGAATCCGCCTCTATGGCTGTATGTGGCCCTGGCTTCCTGACTGACATGATCGCCCCACGCATAGGGCTCAAGCAAGGGGACAGCTCAGCTCACTACTCTACAACTTCAGCTTTGATCTACTCCTCTGCGTAGACAACTCACGCCTCAGGGGCATAACTGCACAAGGCCAGCCCCCAGTCAGGATACTAGCCTTTGCGGATGACTGTGTGACAGGTATGGCTGACAGCAGTGACACCTGACAGTTGGAACGCACCCTAGAGGAATACTCCAGGATGAACAATGCATTACTTAATAAATGGAAAACCAAAATAATCCTCCTTGGAAAATACATCACCAACTGGACCACATCCCCCACTACACACAACCCAAGACGCAAAAATTCACTCGTCCTACCCTTTGCATTACCCCCACCACCACCCCTGTCCGCCATCTTGGGATATGGCTGGAAACAGGGGGATATTCAAATGAGAAGATTGAAAATAACCTGTTGCAACGGTTATCCAACAGAATCGTCTCACTCAAGGGTAGATCCCCTGGGCTAATGGGGCGAGTAGAAGTTGCCAACTCGCTCATCCTCCTGATGCTGTGGTTCCCCACACATGTGATTCCCTACTCTTTACCTTTATAACATCGATCCATGCATTTATCCAGGGTTGGCTGTGGCCTGATCCCGCCCACCCGTCTGGGTGTAAACACTATATGGTCCACACTCCAGCGGAGGCATAGCCTGATAGTTTTTGAAAACCATGCTAACTGCATCCTGGGCACCTAGATAGTGGAAGTGCTAACCCAGACCCCTCACAACAGCACTGGTCCAGGGCAATGAGGGCCAACTTCGCGCAGGCACTCAAAATACCTAAACCACACCATCCTTCCAGCTTACTAGCATACCTCGCTAACTGCCCCAATGCAACGGGTCTGCACGGAACCCCCCTCACTTTAAACGCCTCCTCCAAGCCATCCGCCACATGGGATGGACCGTTGCTACCACTGGCACTGTGCAGGGAAGGGGAAGACCCAGATACCACTTCATGCTACAAAAACCAGAAGACCACACCCACAAAGACATACTTGCCATGACCCCAACCATCACCAGAATTGACTACCTAGACGCGTTGAACATCCCCTATGACCTAACCACACAAAAGGCAATATGGAGGATGACGCACCATCCACTCCTCCAGCCGAGGGTAATAGCCAACACCTGGCGCTGCCTAAGAAGGACTTATAGAATGGCGGACTGCACTCACTCCCTCCACGCAACCTGTGCAGTGTGTGGAGGAGAGGGCTCCCTACACCACAGCTTAGAAACCTGCCCCCCATCCAGAGCCATATAGCTTGAAGTCGCGAGCCTGCTCAAGGTCCAAGATGACCAATATTTCTCTATCTCAAGGAGCCTCTTCGCGCTCCGGCTTATGTCCCCAATACCATCTACCCTGTGCTCCCTATTGATACCCATTGCAATGTGGACAATCCACACTATTGACTTGGATGCGTTCAAGGGCACAGTCCCTACCATCCATGGGGTTATCAATAGGTTCCACGTCCACTTACTGGAGCACTTCCAAGCCTGGCTCTATGGGTATATATTACCAAGGCAGCAGAGACTCATAAAGTCATGGTTCCCGCTCTGGTTCCTTCACATGGACCCCTTCCTTCACACCTGCTCCATAGCGGGGGCAACCCCCTCAGAGTAGCACACCAATCCCCCATACCTGGCGGTTCCAGCTGGCAACAGGGGTAACCTGTGTACCCCAGGGTGCCCAATCCTCTCTAATCATTGCTATTCTCACTCCCCTCCCATTTACACATACATCTTTAATGTGAAACAGATGGGGCTCCCAAGGCCCAGCCCACCACCAGTCCTAAGCCATCACCCCCATATGTGGTCATAACAACTCCGTATGGTCCTGTCCAAATGGATGGCCTTGTCAGGCATCCAGGCTGAGATGCGGTGCACCAGCCTCTGTTGCCATGCGCCTGGGCCGAGGTGCATCCCTACGGCCTCTGTCACCTTGGGTTACCCAGCCAAGGTGCAGTTAACTGGCCTTTTTCACCTCAGGCCACTCTGGCTCCTTCTCCTCTCACCAGGGCAAGGCCACTCTCAAGAGGATCCCAGCGCGTCCACCCCTTCCCTCTCCTCCTCATTGCACCACCATCCGCACCCCCAATCCTTGCTTAAATAAAAAAAAATTAAGTAAACAGATCCAGCGAATAGCAGCCTTTATTGGGTATGGACTTGAAGTCAGAATAGAATTATAAAGTGAGGTCCGATGAGCTGACCTCACTTTGATATACTTTCCCTATAAAGGCTAAATGAATTGTAGGTAATGAGGGGCGCACAAGCCTCCAGAATTGATGGCATCCAGGTAACTTGATGGAGAATTGGAGGGGAACCTCAGAATGAACAACTAATAAAAAATTAATTTATTTAATTTTTATTCTGTTATCGACCTGTTTAGGAAACTCTTACTTAGAATAATGGAATTGCAACTATTTTTTAGTACTAGATGGTCTGGAATTGCAACTATTGACGCACACAAATATCATAATTCCCAACCTTATGAGATTCATGTATGATTGTCAATCGTTACATAATACCTGTCCCCTGTTCAGCTTTCCTTGGTTAAATAAAATAAATTAATAGGCACATTAGCTTAAGATTTTCAAACCATTGATTTTTGGCTCTCTGGAATTTATCAGGGTCATTGCATAACCCCTGCAGCATTTGCATGGGCTCAATCAAAACTTCATTAGAAAAAGAGCACATTTAACGCGATCCTCAGAAGAGAGTTCAATTTTTCAGTAGCCACTAGCCAAGTCCATCGCAGAAAATATTGAAAGCCAGCCAAGGACCTTTAAAGTCATTAATATGCGGTAAAGGGTGACTGTCCTTATAAATAATAGATTTAGTTGGTATTCCAAAATGACATGCTGGCTCCTATCTTTCTTTTTAATCAATATGAGAGAAGAGGACCAGGGACTTTTGAGTTAAGGTGGCCAGCATCAAGTAATTGTTTTAATTTAAAAGAAACTTATAATTTCTAATCTTCAATTTTTGATAAAGATAAGAGCGTAAGGAGACAGAGTCCCCAGTGTTAACTTGATGTTGTACACCCCTCATATGACCATATATAGGGTCCAGAGGAGAAAATATCAGATTACTCTTCATATTAGAGCTTCAGCAGCTTTTTGCTTGGCAAAAAAGATCTGAACCTTTTTGCACAGGTACGGCATCAACAACAGGTGGCTCCAATACAGAGTTGTGGTGGTTCCAAACACCTTAGACCCCTATTACCTGGCATAGGATAAAATTTGAACATAATCGATAGGTTGATTTGGCTCAATTAGTTTGGAGACCAAATGAGAATGCCTAAAAGGACTGTGACGGTGCCTTAATAAGTCAGATCTAATATGACTTGTAAATGGGAGGACCCTAAATAAGGAAGGGTTAAGTGAGCTAGAAATTTTGATCAAGTGATCAGGAGGGGGACCAACTGAATCCTATTGACCACTAATACTTGAGTTTGAGGAGGCATGGCGATGTATGAGGAGAATATAAAGGCATATCATCCTCATCCTCAGCTATGGAAGGGGGCAACTTAACTTTGGACCCCAAAATCTTTATTCTAAATTTGTCAGCCCAAGCAGGAGATTTACATAACCATGTTCTCAATTTCAGTTTTTTTTTTAACCAAGGCAAGCTGACCAGGGGACAGGCATTACTGAAAGAAAGAAAATAATGACATGAACCCTGAACAGGGTCAACTGCGTCAAAGAAAGTTTTTCCACCTCCAGATCAGGACTCAAATTTTTCTGGTTACGTCATGGGTAAGGTTTTCGTGTTATTAGACCTACTAACCGCCAATAACTTCCTTTGGCTGGCACCCCAACCGATGTGCAAAGGGTGGGAATCAAACCTGCAACCTTCAGGTTGGTAGCTGTATGCCCTTACTGAATCGCCTTCCACCCCTTCAATTTCAGTTTTTTTAAGAGAAACGTTTAAAACTAAGGGAACTCAGTATCCTTGTATGGAAATAAAGTTATCACTTAAGAATGGTCGCATGCTTCATAAGTAATTTGGTGCTAAAAAAGAGTCATAGCTATAATTGTCCAATACTATGGCAGAGATAGATATCTGTATACCACAAAACTTCAGAGGCAAGTGAGAGTGCACGCTTAAGACATGGGCATAGGAAGATCCTACTATCCCATAATCTATAATATGGTTAAGGTCGGGCTGTGTTTTTAAATTCCTTTTTAGTCATAAGGAGATGATAATAATAGGGGAACCATAGTTGAAAATTAGCGAGCACCTTCACTTTATGAACTACATCTATATTATGGGTTACAGTCACTCCTTACTGAGCTGGGATAGAATATTAGTCATGGAAGAAGACTCAAAGAACAATATAAGGGGAAACATTACTAGGCTTATATTTGACTAAAAGCTCAAATATTTCCCCCTCAGAACACTAGAACCAATATGGTTAGAAGAAACAATATGGATCTATCAATCACGAGGCACAGTGGAGCCATCAGCATAGGGAGCCTCGCACCCTATGCTGGCCCCTCTTTTGCCTTCTCATCAGCCATTTTAGACTAACAATGTTAAATAGCTTGGTTGTAATGTCCACAATAAGTTCAGTTGAGTTGGATGTAATTCTTTCCTGACTTATTATCATTTACTACATGAATTCTAGGACTTGGAGCTGAAGTTGATGCAGGAGTGGCTGTAACCACTGTGGTAGGAATTTCAAGGTGACCCTCCTTGATACGAATAACAGAGGTAAAGTTTCTCTTCACTGAAGCCATATGGAGATGGAGTTGCGGATTAAATTCCAAAGCGGATAGGACGCAACTAAGACATCATCAAACGTAATTTGATTGTTGGTCACCAGAGTCTAAGCTTCAGAGCAGAAACAGGAAGCAAACTTAGCTGGGATTCTCCACATCTTAGTTTATGTTCATAAAGGCTTACTTCTGGTTGTCCAAGGTATGACCACTACTGAATTCTTATATAAGCGCGGCTTTGACTTTATCCCAACTGTTGCACTGCATCAGGTGGGGTACCATTATCTATTATATGGATTTACTAGGGCAAGTTGATAATTGTTTTGCTTTTTACAGTAGGAGCTTCCTCCATCGCGTTTTAATAAATATAATGAAAAGATGCAACATTACTCATTCCATGAGTGAACTTGTCTTAAAGCAAGAGTTAAAAACTTCCCCAGGAGTAGAAATAACTATGAGAACCACTAGGCATGTTTAATAAATTCTATAAAAATCCAAACTTAAAATGAAGGCACAATGACTCCTTTTTGATCAGTTTTCTGTCAAAAAAAGCTGTTTAAATCATCTTAAGGAGCCCTAATTTGGGCAATCTGTGGATTAGTAGAAGCGTTTTGTTGTAGTTCACTTTTTAATAATTTGAGATTGACATGTTGGTTTTAAGTTAGGGATTAAAGCTCATATTTATCTTGCTTAAAATAATAATTATTTTTTGACTTAAATTTTAGGCAAGGAAATGTAAAGGTGGTAAGCATTGGTCAACCTTTCTTGAATGGCAACAACTGTAAAGTTTGGGTTGGTAGGTTAGCCGCTACAGTGTAGTCAGAAGCTTAAAGAAATACCTCTGATATTTTTTAAAGAGCATGAACACAGTAATTCTGTAAGGGTTCCTCCATAGGGAAGGTAAGTGCACCATCATCCCAGGAGGCCAAAGAGGGCCAGGGTGACAAGGAGGGCAAGGGGTTCTAGGAGGACCAAGAGGGCAGGTCTTCTGTGAGGACCAGGGTGTCCAGGAGACCAGGTAGTCTATAACCAGGCGCAGAAGTCACAGGAGGCCTTTCATCCCCGTCACTTCCAGAGGGCCCCATCTCTCCTTTAGGACTGACTGATCCCCTATCCCAGGGAATCCTGGCTGAACTTTGAGGCCAGGAGGACCTAGTGATTTTCTCAAACTTGGAGCCTCAAACACTTGTTGGGTACCATCTTAAACTGAGTCATCTGTCCTGAAGTTTGCTCAATAAAATACTAAGTTGGGCAAAAAGATTAGTGATTGATTGTTACAATCGACTCTCAATGATTGTAACTGTTTTAATAATCTGGTAGCAACTTCCTCACAATGAAGGCTAGCCACTCCAACGCCAAGTTGGAAGAGTTGAGTCTGGATAGAAACAAATTGATTGTATTTTTTAAAATTGTCTCAAGATTATCTCTTATAACAAAGGAAGCCAAATTGTAAAACTCTAGTAAATGAAATTTTAGCTCCTATGACAAAGTCTTTGTCTTGGGATTTCTTGATAATACTCCCAATCATTTAAACTAAAAATGATGGCGTGGAGTACAAACTGGTGTAAATATCACTCAGTGCAAGATACTCCCACCTTAAAACTGGGTAAGATGGCGAATTCATATAAAGCTCTCATATTTGCTGAAACAGTGGACCCTTGGTTTCAATGGGTTCAGTTTCCTGGGAAAAGAGCACCTATTAATAAATGATTGATAGTATTGGAAGCATTTGCAGTCAAAAACTGATATTTTGAGGTTCAATATTTGGGTTAAAATTATAAGAGGGGAGTGGAATTGTATGTTTTTAGGTTCATCATATTCACGTTATTATTTCCATTGGTGTTTACCCATTAATTAACAATTGAAATCTTGGAAAGAGGCCAATTTTTTCTTAATTGTGCTCATTAATCGTAAATTTACTTATTAAGGGGTAACTTGAGAGAGAACATGGAAGAAAGCACCCTTTTTCAGGATAAGGTAATGATAACAGTCACTTTTTTGAAGCGTACCAGAATGGTTGGGGTATCCCTGTCCTGGTGAGGTAAGGCTGGCTGGGAGAGCCAGGGGAACCTAAAGCAGGACCCAGTGAACCAAGTTAAGATTTTTTAGGTGACGAGGGACCAATTGTAATATACTGGTAGATCTTTGTGCCAAAGTCGATAGAGGAGCTTTTGAAATGGATCTAAAAATTGAATAAGAGTAACCTGGTATTTAGAAGTAAAAAAGCATCTTTATTTAACTAAAAGAGCGAATATTTAAAGGTTGCAACTTAACCTATTTTCTTTCATGGAAGTGGTGATGACCTCCACCAGCATGATCTTCAGTACCCTGAACTTGGTCAGATGAGGGATCAATACCAGGTTTCTCTTTGATAACTTTGCTAGGCAGTGGGAGATAATGCTCCATTGATATTAGTTGACTATTAGTTGGAATTTTAAGGATAGGAAAATTTTGTAACTGAAGATTGAATTAAAATGATCCAGTTCATTTTCAGGGCGAATTTTAACAACAATGTTGTTATGGGGCATGTCAACCTTAGCCTTTTCACTGGTAAGGCACAGACCCAGCATTTGTCCGCCATGTGGGCAATATCCACTCAATGCATAGCTGGTAGCCAAGGAGCTGATGACTACCTTTTATTTAAAATAAAATCCTACCAATCTAACTACAGGGGTGCTGCCTCAAGACTTACAATACCCTTTCTTATTATAATTAAGTACACTCCCTTAGGGTAAGAGGCCAATGCGTAATATTTTGAAATCTGTGAGGAGCTTAATTGCAAAATAGATTGGGTTATCTAGGGTGTGGGGTGCCATTGAGTGTGTGAGGTGAATTTCTTCCAAGAGGTCCTTGCAGTAGGTGCAGTCCCTGACGCTTACACAAGAAATTTATAATAAGGGTATCCCTTCCAGGAGAGAAGTAAATAATTTCACAATGGAAACATCTGGATTCCAGAAATGTTTTTTTCTGCTCTATAGCTTCATCAAGTTGAATGTTTACAGGGGTGGGTGTCATAGTGACATTAAAGAAGGACAAGTAGGGTAGTGTTAGACTGCACAAACCTCTCAGTTCTCTGGAAATTGGAGGCAGCAGGCACCTGATGATAATACCTCTTAGACTTAGAAGGGACAAACGTGCTTGCATGCTAATTTTCTTGAGGGTAAATCAGTTTTAGAATGCACGTATACAGTATAACCAGAGATCAAACTGAGATATCATTGGAAGGAAGGTGCTTTTTAATATCAAGCCACGTTAGTCCTAAATGACTTAAGTGGGTGTTCCTGGACAAGTAGTTTTATTTCTCAGCGTATAGGCTTGATTCCGCTGAGTCAGTTTGCAGAGGGCATTAGCCACTGAGCAACCAAATTGGACGATATGAAGATTGCTGACTTAAATAAAACTTGATACACTATATATGGAGCTATCGCTCCTTATTTTGACCTTTATTATGTAATACAAATTTCAGATTTATCTGCAAAAACCTAATCACGTGGTAAGAACCTCTTTTTCAATCCTCCATGTGACTCTTCATATCTAAGTTCCCTGAGCAGATGCATCCTCAGCTTGGTAGTCTTCTATTCATCTTCCCTTTTCTAGAAGCTCTTATTTATATTGATCTTAGCATAATTCCCCTCAATTCACCAAATGATTGACATTTTGATCAATTACTATTCATATAACTTACCCATTAATCTTGAGACTCGTCTCAATTCATATTCTGATCCGCTGATATAGGTAGCATATCATCTGGTCATATAAACTTCCCAACGTTACCCCCCTTTGACTAGACAATAGGCTCTTACTGTTTATATGCTTGAAGAAACTTTGCGAGAACTTTGTTGATAATCAGACCCCCACAGGTTCCTTAATAGTGTAGACATCCATGCTAGTCCTCTCAATTATCTCTAACGTCCTGGCTCAGATGTTGGAGAGCTTGTTTTTTCGCCCAAACCTGTTCTGGTTATGGAATAAGACATGGTCTCCAACAGCAAACAACAGAAGTCCATTCCGTCAATTATGATTGGCTTCTTGATCGTGAATCTTCTTGGCCAAACTAGTTGAGCAGGCTATCATTTATCAGCTTGATTAATGTGTCCTTAAGAGTCTTCAAATATCACTGTGGGTCCACCCAACCAGTATCCTCTACACACGAGATAAGCAAGGCAGGCAGAGCTGGATGTCAACCATACAGCAGTTGGAATGGGCTCTTACCAGTGGACGAATGATAGCTGATATTATATGCAAACACAACTGTAGGTAGAAGGGCACTCCATACTGAGAGTCAATCCTTTACTAATTTACAGAGTATGTTCACTAGGTTTCTGTTGACCCGCTCCACCATTCCATTTGATTCCAGATGATATGGAGTGGAAGAAACCCTGAGAATCACCATCAACTTGTTCAACTTCAGCAGAATTTGCAAAGTGAAATTGGTTCCATTATCCATTAAAATGAATTGCGGGAAGCTGTATTGCTGTATAACACACTCCATAATAAACTTAGCAATGGTGACCGCACCCAAGTCGTTAATGGACCTGGCCTCCACCCATTGAGTCAAATGATCGTTGGTGTCAATTATATACTTGGATCTATTGGCGCTAGTTGGCAGAGGTCCCACTACATCAATAAAAATGGTGTGCCAGACGAACAGGGGTTAACCAGCTGGTATGTGGTCTTCTTGTGGAATGGTTTTTCCACTTGACACTGATGGCAACAACTAACTGTTTCCAATATGTCATAATGCATTCTCTTCCAGTAGTTTTAGGGTCGCAAAAACTCCAGCGTTTCCGCAATCCACCATTACCTACAGCCCAATGAGCATCCATAATAATTGCAGGTCTAGCTGAAGGTTTAGGGAAACTCAGCGTCTAGTCTCCAATCCACTTATATAGTTCTTACTCACGTAGGAAAGCATCCGCCCTGAGTACATCTAATACCTTGATCACCTGCAGCGGCTCATCCTGGTATTTGTTCACCACCATCTTCTCATAAATTTTTATTTAACCGAGGTAAGCTGACCAGGGGACAGACATTACCGAATATATGTGAAACTAAGAGAAAAACTAACAAATATAAAATCAGGCACCCCTGGGTACTCAAGTTACCCCTGTTGCCAGCGGGACTGCCAGGTATGGGGGTTGGTGCACTACTCCGAGGGGTTTCCCATGCTATGGAGCAGGTGTGAAGGAAAGGGTCTGTGTGGAGGAACCAGAGTGGGAACCATGATTCTATGAGCGCTTTTTGTCTTGGTCCCATATATCCATAGAGCCAGGCTTGGAAGTGCTCTAGTAAGTGGACATGGAATCTGTTAGTAATCCCATGAATGGTTGGGACCGTGCCCTTGAAAGCATCTAATGCAATTGTGTGTATTGTCCACATTACAATGGGTATTATTAGGGAGCGAAGGGTAGATGGGATTGGTGACTCAATCTGGAGCGCGAAGATACTTTTTGATATCGAGAATTTCTGTTTGTTTTGAATCTTGAGCAGGCGTGCGACTTTCTGCCATATAGCTTTGGTTGGGGGCATGTTTCTAGGCGGTGATGTAGGGATCCCTCCCCTCCACATACTGCACATGTTTTGTGAAGGGAATTGGAGCGGTCCGCCGTCCTATAGGTCCTTCTCAAACAGCGCCAGGCGTTTGCTCTAAACCTTGGCTGTAGAAGTGGGTGGTGTGTCATTTTCCACATTGCTTTCTGTGTGGTTAAATCATAGGGAATGTCCAGCATATCTAGGTATTCTATCCTAGCTATTCTTGGGGTTGTTGCGAGCATATCCCTCTGGGGGTGGTTTTCTCGGTTTCTTAATTTGAATTGGGATCTGGGTCGTCCCCTTCCCTGTATAGTACCCATGTTCTCTATGGTTCATCCCATACGGCGGATAGTTCTGAGGATATGTTTGAAATGAGGGGAGGTTCCATGCGGACCTGTTGCAGTAGGGTGCTTGGCAAGGTATGAAAGTAGTCTGGGTGGACTATGTGGGTTGGTTAATTTTAGAGCCTGTGCAAAGTTAGTCCTTGCTTCTCTGGACCAATGTTGTTGTGGGAGGTCTGGAGCAAGGATTTCCTTTATCCAGGTACCTAGGATGTGATTGGCATGGCTCTCAAAATCTATTAGTCCCATGCCTCCACTTGAGCGTGGACCAAATAGTGTTTCCATCCATATAGGAGGGTGAGAGCCAGGCCACAGCCAGCCCTGGATAAGCGCGCGGATTGAGGTTATAAAGGAAGGTGAGAAGGCGATCGCGTGGGCCTGGTACCACAGTATTGGGAGGATGAGCGAGTTAGCAACTGTAACTCGCCCTGTTAGTCCTGGGGTTCTCCCCTTGAGGGAGGCTACGCGTTTGGATACCCGTTGTAACAGGTTACTTTCCATTGTCTCATTAGCATATCCCCCTGATTCTAGCCAGATTCCAAGGTGTCGGACAGGAGTGGTGGTGGGAGGTGTTGCAAAGGGTAAAATTATTGGGTTTTTTCTTTGAGTGTTGGTGTGAGGTTCTGATGTTGTGGCCCAATTGTTTATGTATTTGCCTAAGAGGATGATTTCTGTCTTTCTTTTGTTGAGCGATACATTGCTCACCTTGAAGTATTCCTCTAGAGTGTGTTCCAGCTGTCGGGCATCTTCATTGTTTGCTATACCTGCTACGCAGTCATCTGTAAAGACCAGTATCTTTACTGTTGGTTGTCCTTGTGCGGTTATCCCCATGAGACGTGAGTTAGTTACTCGGAGGAGCCATCTTCTCATAAATTATGTTAGCTAAATCTGCCGTGATAGTGACCGTTAGCAGCTGGGAAAGACAATCTGCATTTTGATTTTTTGCTCCCTGATGGTGTATATTCTTATAATTGTATTCCTGGAGCTTCAGTGCCCAACGTGCGAGCCACCCTTCTGGTTCATGCAGATTCTGAAGCCAGCGCAAGGAATCTTGGTCCGTCATTACTTGAATCTTACCCCATGTAGATATACCCAAATTGTTTCTAAACATAGATCACCGCTAAACACTCCTGCTCGGTAACAGTGTAGTTTTGTTCATGACAGTTCAAGCTTTGACTACAAAATGTGACAGTATGCTATACGCCATCGTCATCCTTATAAGATAATACTACACCTATAGCAGAGAGGTATGAGTCCATTTTCACCTTGAACTGTTTTACAAAGTTGGTTCATTGCAAAATGGGTGTGCTTGCTGACATGGTTTGCAACACATCAAAAGAGTCTTGACAACGCTCAATCCAGTCAAAGGTGGCTTTTTCCTTTAAAACCTTAAGAGTGGAGCCCCATTACAGCTGAAGTTAGGGATGAATATTGGTAGTACACGGCCATCCCCAAAAACACTTGGATATCCCACTTATTACCTGGGCGAGTCATCTTGCTTATTACTTCCACCTTAGCTGGCTGTGGTTTAAGCCCATTTGAATCGACAATGAACCTGAGGTATTCTAATTGTTCTTTAAAGCAATGAAACTTCTGAGGCTTAATTTTGATATTAGGGTAGTGAGGCAACAGAACACTTGTTTCAAGTGAGCGAGGTGCTCTGTAAACGTCCACAAGAACACATTGTTATCATTGAGGTAAACTAAGATGAAGGACAGCTTTAAACCACCTAAAATCATATCCATGGCCCGCTGGAACATAGCCAGGGCATTGCAAAACCCTTGTGGCATGCAAGTCAGCAGGATTAACCCTTTTGAAGTGATGATAGCGCATTTTTCCCACTCCGCTGATGGCAAATCAATCTGCCACTACTTTGAGATTAGATCCATGGAGGAAAATAATTTGCCCCACCCAATCAGTCTAATGCATCATCAATCTGTGGAAGAGGGTAGAAATCCTTTTTTGTTACATTATTGAGTTTGCGATAGCAATAACCACTTGATTTGAGCCATCTTTTTCTTTACAATGAGCACAGGTGATGCCCATGGACTGTTTGACAGTTCTAGCATCCCTTGCATGATAAGCTTATCTATCTCGTCAGAGACAACCTCTTCCGCCACTTTTGATCATCTAATAGGTTGCAATCGAATGGGAGGGTGATCCCCCATATCTATTCAATGTACCACCCCTTGAGCGCACCCCAAATCATGATCATCATGTGTAAAAATATCTCGATACTTTTCAAATGAAGCCATAGCCTTATCTTGCTGTTCCGCCAATAATCCAAAAAGTGCTTTTTTGTGGAACCATGGTCAATATTCCAAACGATGAGCATGTTGATAGTCCAATATCCTATGAGCTGAAATCATGAATATGGCGAACTTTCTCTATAGGAGCTAAGTGTAAGTAAGCCACCACTTGGTGCCGTTGGACTGTTATGGTCTCTTTCTGTTAATTCGCTAGCAGCACTCCCACCTCTTCATTACCAGGGAGCAGTAGCCCTTGAGCCACATGTATTTCAAGCAATGTGTGCTGGTGAGGCGCCATAATTTCCCCATAAAGCCCTTTGAGGGATGTCGATTTTGAGCTCAGTTCCTACTATTCACTGATGTTCAGATGGTAGGCTCAAAGCACTCGCTGCCCAAAGTGGAATCCTTTGTACTCATAAATCTGGTTGTGGAGGGCCTTGGTTCACCACTTCATTAATTAATAACAATTAGGAATCACTCCATCTCTGTACTCTAGATTAATCTGACTAGAGAAGAATGGAAGCGTTGGGATTCCAAAAGAGGTAAAATAGATGGGAATCTGTTGTCCTAATATAATTAGATTTTCCTCCGCCATATTTATCACAACACCAAATTTCCTAATAAATGCCGCGCTGATCAACATGTCATAGTTGTTATTTGGCATAACTCCTGCAGGATCTGAAGCCCAAACTGACCCAAATTGTAAAGGCAATGCACTATATGCTCCTTCTAACACAGTGATGTGCATCCCCGCAGTCCCGTATACTACTTGATGGTCCACATCCAGTTTCAACAGAAGCTTAGCCACCAACCTGGTAGAGACTATGTTCACAGGGGCTCCCATGTCTATGATAGCACGAATTTTTGTGTTTTGAACAAAAATGTCGCAGTAAGTGAATTACAAGTAAGAAGAGCCATCAGTGTTTATTACATGTACGTCCAAGGGCTTTGTGTTACTTAAAAAGGAGAAAATGCCCTTGCCAACCTGTGGATACTCGCTAGTGATTATCTCCACTGGAACGGCTATGTTAACCCAAAAAAGAGGCGACGTCTGTTGAGGGATCCGCGTTGCTCATGCCAGTCTTTTCCAGGATCTGCCATGCATAGGGTTTCTGCACATCCTGGTGGAACTCTGGGCTTGGAGGAGAATTCTTACTCTCATAAATGGAAGAAGGGATATTCAATGGAAGCTGTTGGTATAACAAATCATCCAATTGAGTTCTGAATCCTACTCAAAGAGATGTGTGGGAATCGTTATGGACAATTGAATTGGACTTAGTGGAGGTAGATCATCTCATCTCTACTCCACTCGAGCTTTTATCTGCTTGATTTTCTCAGTTGGCATCACATACACTTGTGGGTTGTTAGAGCAATTACCCTCATGATGCCCTCTTCATCCGCATTAGAAGGTATTCATAAAAGGTTCACATATATAGCTTTCAGCAGAAGGGCCAGTTTGGAAATTGACAGTATGGTTCCAGGGTCATGGATGAACTGGCAGAGTGTACATAGGCCAAAAAGGGTCCACCAATTTGTATAAGGGATATATATGTTCCAGTGGTTGATAGTTTTTGCGCTGTAGCCCATATCCTACGAGTTTGTTGTGGAGACAGCAGAGATTTTTTGGTCTATATTAGGAGTGCTGATTGTGGTGAAGAGTTGACATAAGGTATTTGTGATTCAAAAAATTCATGCATCTCCATCCAAAAAGTGAAACATAGCATTATATAGTTCCCAATATGGTTTGATGGCTGCCATCATCACTATACCAACATCCTCAGTGGATAATATGTTAGCTCCGAGTAGTACATGTGCTTCTTCCAAGAAATGCTCTACAAATTATAACAGGGTCTCGTTTTGGTGAAACTGAATAGTCAGGAAGTCATCCTTCCGTTGGGCCATCTTGGTTGCGCCCTTAAACAGCTGAGAAACAATCGTTTTAACTTCTTAGTAGGATACCTAACTGTTTGTAAGGTAGCAGGTAACTTGATCAGTGCTTTCCACATCTAGGGCGGACAGCAACAGTTTTGCTTTCCGCCAATCAGAAGCTCCTTCCACATCAAATTTGAATTGCTTAAAGTAACCAAGTAGATTTCTGTCATGACTAAAGGGAGAAGTTTCTTGATCTGAACAGCCTCGCCTTGCTCCAGGCTTCTTCTGCAAAAAGCAGGAGAATTAGTTCTTGAGCGTCTATGGGAACCCTCCTAGTGAACTATCATACAGCCAGCTGGACGGACTCAGATTCGTCAAAATGGACTTGGAAGAAGTAGAGTTGCACAGGGGGTCCATCGCACCACCTGAGGGTTATTTGTTAGCTGATTCATAGCATTCTTCACCTGAATCTTCACTAACTGCACCACTTTCCCCAGGTCTGGTGTGCTCCACGAAATGTTCGTTGATTAACTTCTCTGTTTTTTATTTGTATAGCGTCTACACTGTCCATCCTGAACTTCCCGTTGCAGTGTCTTGTATTGATGTTGCAACTCCCAACAGAATTCCCCCTCATTGTTCAGTTGTTGCTCCACTGCTTGTAGTCATGAGAGGACTTCTTTAATTATATTCTGCATTCGTGCATGCTGCTGGCTAGCGTTACAAGCTTGATTATTATCATTGTCTATTTGGTTAAGGAGGGCGGCTTGTTCCTGTACCAATTCCTCATTGACCCGTTGAAGGGTATCAATCTGTCCTTGCATGTCCATATACTCCATTATCTCACTGATCAGAAGAGGAAAAGCTTGACTGTGGTCCGCCTGGCTAAAAATTTCCTGTTGGGTAACCCAAAGGACTAGCTGGAAATATTTGGGGGACGTTGACAAAAGGATAAGTGCGTTATGTGTCATTTGCTAACTTCTCCATTTTATGTGAATTTAAGTTAATTCAGCTGTGATGGAACTGACTTGATCCGCCACTTGTTGTTCCATTTAGTGTTATTTTTTCCCTAAGCTGATCAATTAAGGCTTTGAGTGCTTCCGCCCATTCTGCTAGATTTGTCATGAAGCACTAGGTATTGCTTCCCAACATGGTTACATCCTGAATCCATTCCGTCAATAGGCCATGTTGATTCAAAAGTTCTTCTATAGCCTGGGGTAACTCTAGATTTAACTGTGGTACCAGAATGTCTAATTGTTGGCAGACGTCCCCAACATGATGGTCCATCAGCACCAGCATCCCCGCACTTCCAAAAAAGAGCAATTGAGGAAGTCAAGTAGGAGGTGGGTATTGCTTTACTGTGCTCAAGCGAACCGCATTACATCTCTGATCTATATATTGTGGCAAGCCATAACGTGCATTAGCTGGCGAATTGACAGTTGCACATGGGTGATGAGATACTCCCCAATTCCATGAGTACCAAGGTGACGAGTTAATCCCATCATAGTTGCATCCAAATAGGACATGTACAGGGCGTAGTGATTTTCTTGGTCTTGCCAGTTATAAAACAAACTCAAGGCATACTCTCCCGCATCATCCTCATATAGTCGATACCCATGCAACAACCATTCTATAATATCCTGAAACTGCTGAGGGGTCACATACATGGAGCGTCCTTGTTGCTCAGCCGTCAGCTCAGGGCCGTTTCCTAATTGTAGATTGATCATAACCTCATCATTACCCCTTTCAGTTATAGTAAAATAATATCGCTTCATCATTTGTTGCCTCCCATACTTCTTCCGCATAATGTGTGTGGAATCTGATCAAATTTTGCCATAACAAATGCGGGCTCATCATTGTATCTTATTGTTGAAGTATTACAGTTGACCAGTGGCCCCCTCTAATGAGCAACAATACTATTTCTCGGCATATAGGCTTGATTCCACTGAGTCAGTTTGCACAGGGTATTAGCCACTGAGCATCCAAATCGGACAATATGTAGATTGCCAACTTAAATAAAACTTGATCTACTATATATATGGAGCTATAGCTCCTTATTTTGACCTTTATTATCTAATACAAATTGCAGATTTATCTGAAAAAACCTAATCATGGAAAAAGGCCATTTTCAATCCTCCATGTGACTCTTTATATCTCAGTTTCCCAAGCCAGATGCATCCTCAGCTTGGTAGTCTTCTATTTATCTTCCTTTTCTAGAAGCTCTCATTTATATCGAATCTTAGCATAATTCCCCCAATTCACCAAATGATTGACATTTCAATTAATTACTATTCATAAACCTTTTTTGTTAATCTCAAGACTCGTCTCAATTAATACTCTGATATGCTGATATCAGGTAGAGTATTGTCCATTCATATCAACTTCCTGACAATCAGCTTTGTTTTTAGATGCTTTTAAAAAGTTCAGCAGCCTCAAGGACTGGGGCTTGATGCAAGGACCTGTTGTGAAGGAGGTGTCTAATATTAGGGTTGATTGATAAGAGTGAGTAGCCTGTTGAAGAGTTCAAGCTAACTGTTTTAGATAACTTGGTCTAAGGGTAATCCTGATGCCCAGTAATCATTTCTGCAGTCATATAATAGCAAAGATATTAAAATAGAATCTAATTTACCCTCTTATTTTTGCCATCTAATTAGGGGTTAGATGCTGTTGAGTGGAAGGTTATGATTTTCAGATGGGAAAGTAGGGCTTTCCAGAGCCATGTAGCAACTTGAGAGTCCCAATCACTTATGATATCCTAGAGCACCCCAAATTATGCAAAGACATTATTTACGGACAACTGGCTTTCTCCTCTGCAGTGAGGATTGTAGAGAATGGAATAAACAGCGCGTATCTGGTGAGCTGATCCACCATCACCATAATATTAAAGCTTTTTGAAGGGAAAGTTCAAAATCAAAATTTATGGATACTGAGGTCCATGGCCCAGAGGCCTGCTGCAAGGGGTGAAATTGGCCATTATTACTCGACCAGTTGTGTTTTTCCCTGTCATAAGTTATGTAGTAGTAAACCTTTTTAAACATTGTGGGAGGGACTAGCCAGTTATAGATCTCTTAATTAAGTCTGCGATTTTCTGGCACCATGGTGTCCCACGAGAGACTATTTAAAATTTTCTTTTACAACACAGTATAATAAAAGGTTACTCATATATACCCCCTGAAATTGATTATCAAATTCTTAAGGGAATATGGTGACTTTTTTAGAAAAAAATTATTATTTCAGGTGACATACTAAGACCTATCATGCAGGCAGCTTGTTCAGCAAGGTCCAACTGTAGAAGTGGTATTAAGAGATTGACTGCGACAAGCAAGAAGTTTCAAGGTTCAATGATAAGGATTATGGCTGAAGGGATAGTTGTTACTAACTCAGGTGATATATCAGGGTGTGGAACAAGGGCTGGGTTGCGACTTTACATGTCAGGAAATATGTATAAGGCATTAATAAACTCATATCTAAAGTTAAAGTTGGCTAGGTCCTAGTAGGTTTAAGCTTGATAAAGTGCCAACCTTTGGAGCTTCCAATCATAAAGTTTAGATTGATAATTTGTGTATACTGTGATTTTTTTGGTGAACCCCTGGAGTAAGTAACTCCAGTGCATTTGAGACCATGTCACTGCTGTTAACTCCTTGTAATAAACAGCTCACTCTTATTCAGTTGCCATAAACTTGTGGGTAATATGAAAATACTTGATCAAGCCCACTAAGCTCCTGAAGGAGAACTTTCATAACAGCTACACCTAAGGCTCCACAGGCTAATATGAATGGTTTTGAGATAACTGAATAATAAAGGATGAAGGCTTAGTGATTGTTTTTATGGCCAAAAAGGCTTTCTGGTAGTCAGGAGACCATATAGATGGGGTAATTTTTCCCATAAGGGGTACAGAGGAATGAAGAGCTTATAGAGGTCAGATGAAAACTTCTTTGAGAAGATAATTGTGCCTAGAAGTACTGAAGCCGATTTAGGGTTGAAGGGATGGGCCAAGGCTATGGATCCAATCTTTTTAATGGCTTTTTAATAACCATCTTTGAGCACAATGTTATAAAGAAAGGTAACTTCTTACCTGAAGAACTCTCTTTACTGTATTTGACAAAGAGGCCTGCTTTGTGGATGACTGACAAGCTTACTTTGGGGTACTTATCATACTAAGTAGTGGGGGAGTGTATAAGTATGTCATCATATATGCTATGGCACAAGTGAAGTGTTAGTCGCTGTCAAAATCTGAGGATTTTTCACTTGAATATTTAATTCCTGCATGGTAAATCGGGCTGAAGTTTAACCATAAATCCTTGATTTAGCCTTTTGCTTACAGTTCTAGAACTGTTCAGAAACGCACTAAGCATATGAAAATGGCTCTAACTTTTCTAACCAATTTTGGGTTTGATTTTCCCATCATAGTTGAGAATTTCATCTAAGGCAGGCAAAGTTGCAAGCTGTGGATCCTGAGATTCCAGCTTGCTGACACTCTCCAAAAGTGACTTTAGATACAAATAAAATGAAGATATAGTAATAATAGATTTTTATTAGACTAGATTTTTGTTGATTAGTCATTAGGCCAGGCGCTGGTATTTATACCTCTAGGGCATTTCCTGGCCACATCCAAGTACAAAATTTCAACAGATATTTTAACACCTCAGTCTGGTCTTTGACTGATATAACTGAAACCTTTTCTTAGGTTTATTAGTGGTAAAATACTCTCAAAATTGGGAGGATTTTAGGTACAAAAATTGCAATAAAAGCATGCAAAATTGTCCTAGGATCTTCTTGATTTGAGTTTTATCATACTGCTGACGAAATATACCTTCTGTGAAATTCTTGCCTTAATTGAAGTAGATGACATACCACTAATTGGGACGTCATCAAGCCTCTCCCTCAATAGTACTAGGTACTCCCTTTCAAATGGTCCATGTGCAAGTGCTACCATTCCAATTACGCGAATTGACATATGAATTTCGCCCTAGAGCAGAGAATTGATTACGTTGTTCATTTTTGATTGTCCATGGGACTTTTAAACGTTAACTTCAGGTCGGTCCCAAATAATTTTTATAAAAAATTTCTTATTACTGTTCCTGATTAATTGGGATTAGTTGCTGAGGATTGGGGCAGAGGTAATTGTCCCAACTGTGCGAATGTATTTGGCCCAAGCTGCTGATAGAATAATTAATTAAATTGACATTGAGTTGATCAACCCAGCTGAGTAGTTGCATAGAAGGTTAACCTAAATGTGAGGGGATATTCTACCTAAATTTAGTAATATAATTAAATCCACATAGCAATAATAAGCCCAAGCCGTGTTATTGTAATAGGCTTTAATTAGATTACTAGTTCAAGCATTAGGTGGGAAAATCGGCCCAAACTGCAGGTTTTTGAGAATTTATTTTCAAGCCAACCACAGAATTTGACAGTCACCAGGGATATCATCAATGTGACGTTATATATTTTATGTGGGTTTCCTGAGCCCAAAAGGGCATGAGCCTAAACTGGAATAAGCCCTGTCGCGTTCAGATAGCTGTAAGCCACTTCTGGCCTTCAGTCACTCTTGCCTGGTGAAGGCACTAAATAGGTCCATTGTAGAGAAGATCCTTGACTTTATAATGTCTAGAGAAATTGATTGTTCTATAGGGACGGTTTAGATTAGCACTGTGTTATTGTTAATGTGTCCATAACCCATGCATGGGTAGAGATCCATCAGCCTTTTAGGAGACCACTGGAGAAGCAACGGAGGACTTTTTGAAAATTAAACCTTTACTAACATACCATCCAGCCATTCTGTCATGGCTGCCTCTTTTCTTCCATATATGGGTATAGTGGGCAGTTAACCTTCACCAAGTCAACTGACAAGAGAATTTTCAGGTCATATTCTGAATGAAGATGAATTCTAGTAGATAAGAAGCATCAAATATCCGTATATCAGAACAGAGAAATTGGTTGGCTAGGAGAAAGGTCATGGGCACATGGTGAAGAAGCCAAGTAAGATTTTAGAAGAAAAAAATAGAGAAAGCAGGGTATTAAGGAGCTTTAGCTCTACTGTATCACTTGAGCTATCAAAAAACGGAATTGAGAGTGAGATATAAATGTATATTATGTTGGTGCTACCATCATATCCCTACAAAGAAGGGTTTAAAAAGCCTGGGTACTAATTAAAATCGTTTGGTAAATTAGTTACCCTGTACAGTTAACCTGAGGGTTCGTTTGACTGTTAAGCATGCCATGGGGTCAGAGGCCATGAGACATGGGGCCAGCAATCAAGTCAAGGTTCAGAAGCTTAGCAAGGTCAAGGTCAATGAAGCTATATGTGACACCTAAATCCATAAGGGCATGGGCATTGTTAGTTTTTTAATCCAATGTGAAGGTCGCTTGGAGACATAATTAAGTATAATGAAGATTATTGGCATCAAAAACTGAGATATTGGGAGAGACAGTGTCAAGAGGGAATATTTATCCCTGAAATAAGTTCATCAGAGGAGTAAGAAGGCCTAAGGTAACAAAGGGCTATCACCTGGTCACTAAAGGCAGAGTTCTATTCACATCTGAATCAAATAGGTTCTAAGTAAAAGAAGAATCTTGTTTCACTGTGAAATGTGCCTCCTTAGCCTGAGTTGCCAGAGCCAGGGGAGGAGAAGGGGTTTCTTATGGGGTAGCACATTAGGAGGGCCTGGAGGTAGGAGGTACAAATTTGGGGGAGCCCATCGTAATCATGTGTGCAATCACTAGAACACCATTTGAGTGGGTGAGGGCTGCTGAGCAACTGCAGGTTCTGTACCAGGGGCTGACCGCGCTGAGCTTCTTGGAAGTCCTTGAAGAGCGTCTGGGGCTCTAGGTTTGCAGGTAGATGCCTTAGTGCTACTTGAGGTTTGAGGACACAGTAATGAATATAAGGCGTAGGCTGCAGAAAGTGATTCAGGGTTTTCAAACCATTTGATGTTAGAGTCAATAGAAAGGCGTAGGGAGTCCCAGAAATCAGCAACAATAACATCATTAAGGATAACTAGATTGGAAGCCTTTTAAGTAAACCTTAAATGATAAGAAAATTCTGCAGCAGCTGCCTTCATAGAAAACAGCTGGTAAATCCTAAAGGTGCACGTTCTAATGGTAGATAGTGCATATGACATCATCGTGAGCAGAGAAACTTGGCTTCATTCTGTTGATGCTAACTCAAGGTGACGTCATGCCCACTTGTGGGCATCTACTTTAAGGGCGTCAAAAAATATCAAGGTACGCTGAGCCTTGGACCATGATATTTTTGCAAGATTTCTGCCTCAAAATGCAATATGAATGTCATAGGCCATCAAGGACTTGCTCTACTGCCCCTGCTGGTTGGCCTGTGATAAACCTAACCAGGGTTATGTTGTATGAATATGAGCAATATGAGATCAAAGGAGCAGTCTCAGCAGTCTATGTATTGAGAACTTGGCAACAGTTGCTTAATAACACACCAAAAGGGTATCAAGATCCTGATATGACTGGATGGTAAGTCCTAAATAGCCACGGTGGATTGGCTAGAATCCGCAACTATGGTTTACAGTGAATTAATATTCAATCATCTTGGGATGAGGCAATATTGAGTTAGGAAGGGTAATTATTGTATTTCATCTAAGTAAGTTGATAAGTTGATGTCAACATACAACAAATATTAAGTAGATCGCCTTGAACTAAGGCAATAGGAAATTTAAGTTAAGTATACTCTGCCAGTTCCAATGAGAATATGGCATAACTGAATAGTCTAGGCCAAAAGAGCAGCATTGACTGAAGTTACTGAATATAAGTGAAATGAAATGATTGAATGAGTAGTACTGTTAGTAGAGAAGGAGAGCGGAGCAGAGAGTAAATTCTGCTAAATATTAAGTTAGTAAAGAGGTGTCACTGGGGCAATTGCTCCATATTTTATTTTATTTTATTTGAATTGGGCTGACCTTGGGACAAATATACCGCACCAATATAGAGGATAGGGAATAGGGAGTGACAATATAGGAGTAAGGATAAAACCCAAGTAGTGGTGGTAAAACCTTCCTGCACGTGTTCTGATAGGCTGGAATTACATAGATCTAACTTCACTAATTCGCTTGGTCAGACCGAGGCATGGTGCGCGAATCCACATGTATTGATATCCTCTTGGCACAGAAATGCAATTAAAACAATTTCTGCCACAATGGGATTTGAACCCACGACGTGAGGGGTGATAGTGGGAAACCCTCCCGACTATGCCACACTCCCTTCCATATCTTTTTTTAGTACTAGTGGTGCCCAACCCAAAAGGGGGAGCTGCCACACATCTTTATTTGCAAATGGGCCAACTAAAAGGATTATCATAAATTAAAAAAATTCCAATATAGCCCCTAGATTATCAGCCTAGGAAGCCATATCAGATGGCGAGGAGGCTTTGGGAAAGCGTTTGTTAGCGCCCGCTTTAACTGATGGACCATGGCAGACAGCATTGGGGTGGGAGCATCAGCGACATGAGGCATAAGGAGGTATAATTGGGGGTTTTCTTTGTTAATGAGGCTGGCGGTGTCCATCACTTCAATGTATTGAGCAAGTTGATGCTCTGCAAAAATTGATGAGAGCTGACACACAAGTAAATGACTTGATGTGCCGTTGGGTTTGGGGATAATTAGGGTCAAAAAGAGAAGTTTTTCTGCATCAGTGCAAGCGTGGCTTGCACTGAAAGCAAACTCCTCAATTTCGTACTTTGCATCTTCCTCAAAATCATGAGGGAAATTGAGGATAGGAATACCCTCAACAAGGGGCTCCATTGCCCCATGGAGTTGCTGGCGGAGGAGGGTGTTGGCCGGGGCAGCTGTAGCTGCAACTGCTATACTGTTGATCTTTTTAAAAATGGGAAACCCATTTTTTGGACAAAAACAGTGGGAATGTGATTTGGGAGGGTCAACGAAGAACTCCTCCAAAGCAAAATTGGGTTTCATGTGGCACAGCTGTCCCTCCTCTTCATACCATTTGAGAGCCTCAAATGGATTGGATTTGGCCAGAGCTGGGCCAGCCACCAGAATTGGGGCTGTGGCTGGAGCTGATTGGCCATATGCTGTCAACCATGGCAGCTCAGCTGAAACTGGTTCAGCCATCAACTCAGGATTCCATAATCTAGTCAAATTTTAAATAATTTTAATTTTTTTTTTAATCATGATTGGCTGCTGCTTTCAAAGCAGCGCCAGAATTCCCTGACATTGGGGCGGGAGGATTGAGCCCCATTCAAAAAATTGGGGTGAAGCAGCCACTGGGGTGGCGCCTGAGCCCTGAGTGGTGGACATGGAGGAAGCGGCAACTGTGGGGCACTTGCACTTCGAGTGGTCAAGCTCAAAGCACTAGGGGCAAATAGTGAAGCCATTTTTGACATGCGCTCATAATGGGTGATCAGGGGCAGATCTGATCACAGTGCGGGGGGAATCACGAGGTGAGAGTTGCAATGAAATGGGTGGATCATTGGAAAGGCACGAGGCCCTGCCAACTGATTTGCCCCATTGGGAACCACAAACTGCAACATGGGGTCTGCGCCGTAAATGGCCAAACCCTCTGTGAGCTCATGGTGGAGGCATTCAGGGGAAAGGAAAGAGGGCAACTCAGCGAACTGGACCACCAAAGTGGCCTCATCCAGGAGCTGGGTGTGAACGGTGGGAATGGAGATTTTTTATAAATGATTTGCAGCTTGGCTGCTGCTGCATCAGCTTCTGAATGGAAGCTGAGGTCAAAAAAAACCCCATAAAGGGGTGAAAGTCAATAAAATTGATGGGTTTGAAAACCGCCGTGGCCATCTTGATGATGGCCGCGCTAATGTATAGGAAAAGATTCCCATATTTGACCTGGAGGCTGAAATGCAAATTGCTCCATGGGAGCACCAAAGGGCTCTGGATCACCGCCTGAGAGTTTGTGAGGTGGTGGGCCAAGTCCCGAGGGGGACATAACACCCAGTAGCGTTGGGAGGGCTAGCAGAGCCAGCCTGGGCGCGCTTCAGTGGCAGCCAAAAGACGCCAGACGGTGGCACACCACCACCCCAAGCTGGGGCAGCAGGCGTTGATTGCATTGACATCAGTAAGTTTTGGCTCAATTGAGCAGTTGTTTTTTGTAATTTTTTAAAAAATCCAAATTTTGTTTCAATTTGGGTATCAAAGCAAAAGAAAGATCCCCACCTTCCATATATTTTATTTAAATTTATTGCGAGGAAGGCCGACCAGGGGATGGACACTTCTGAATGTCAACCCAAAAGAGACAAAACTTAGTAACAGGGAAGGCACCCCAGAGAAGCGATGCTATCTCTTGTTGCCAGCGGGAACGCCACTTATGAGGAGGGGGAGGGAACGTGTGAAGGGGCCGTAGCCACAATTAAACATGTGGAGGAAAGGGTCTGATTTGATGAACCAAACTGGGAACCAGGAGGAGACCAGCTGTTGGTGACGTGGTGGGAGGTATCCAAACATCCACGCCTGAAAGTGGTCCACCAAATGAGACCAGAATCTGTGGACAGCTTCTGGGAGGGTGGGTATGGAGCCTGCGATGGCATACAAGACAATCGTGTGGATAGTTCACATGGCGATTGCAACCACCAGAGCACAGAGGGAGGGTGGAAGGGGGAGGCCATTGATAAAGCAAACATATCTCTTGACAGACTGAAGGGATGTGTTTTATCCCCAGCAGACGTTGAACTTCACGCCATATCACTTTAGAGGTAGGACACTTCACCATGCGGTGGAACAGCGTTCCATACTGGCCACACACGACGCAGGATGATTGTAAAGCGTTAGAGCGCTCATCTGTACGGTACACCTGCTTCAGGCAGCGCCACACATGGGAACGGATTTGAGGCTGCAACAGAGGATGGTGTGCGTATTTCCAGATATTTTGGGTCTCAATGGAGTAAGTGATTATCATCATGTCCAGGTAGTCCACCCCGGATAGGACATGGGGCCGTGTGGGGATCACGCCATCTTGGATGGGTAGCCCCTGTACCTCTTGTGTGAACTGAGGAGAGGGGCAGCCTCTCTGAGCTGTGTGCCCATTAACACGAATTCTCCACTCAGCACTCCGCATGGAGAGGAGGATTCGTTTGTAGTGGGTTAGTCCCATGAGGACCTGTGGCCGATGGGTGTGAAGCCAGGTATTTCATCAGGGAGTGAGGGTTCGATGGATTGTTGAGGCCCAAGGTGCGGGAGAAGTTGGAGTAGGCTGCGCGGGACCAGTGTTGGGAGGGGAGCGTAGGGGCGGTGATGGCCGCAATCCAGGTGCCAGTATCTTGGCAGCATGGGCTTTGAAGTCAAGCAGGCCCATGCCACCATGATGATGAGGGCCAAACATGACCTCTAACCATACTGGTGGAGGGCGGCCTGACCATAGCCATCCTTGCAGCAGGGCATGCAAGAATTTGAAGAAGTTTGGGGAGAAGGAGATGGCGTGGGCTCCAAACCAGACTTTGGAGAGGAGCATAGAGTTGGCCAAAACGACCCTGCCAGTAAGGGAAGTAGGGTGTGCTCTGAGGGAGGCAATGCGCTTCGTCACGTTGTCTAGAATATGACTCTCCATTACTGCTGATGCATATCCGCCTGCCTCCACCCACACGCCCAGATGGCGGACTGGCCCTATGGTAGGGCGTGGCACAAGGGGAGCACCAGTAGGGCGGTGTGGGGTTAGCTGGGAGGGCGAGCGTGTGTGTGAGCTATGGGCGAGGCTGGGCGCTGGTTGCAGGGGCCCAGCAGTTATGATACTGACCAAGGAGGATGATTTTGGTTTTGGAGGCGTTCAGTGCAGTGTTACTTACCCGGGAATACTCCTGGATGAGAGCCTCAAGTGCGCGTGCATCCTTATTATTAGACACCCCAACCACACAGTCGTCTGCAAACGCCATCATCTTGACTGGGGCTTGGCCTGGCACATGGACCCCAGTGAGTTGGGCATTCGCATTTCAAAGTAGTGGGTCAAGGCTGAAGTTGTATAAGAGTGGGCAAGGGGGACCCTTGTCGCAAGCCCCTTTGAGGGCGGACTACTTCCGTTAAGAAGCCAGGGCCATGTACTGCCATTGTTGCAGATTCCATAAGCAGCATCGCCCAGTTGATGAAGCGAGGGGGTAAGCGGAATTGATGAAGGCAGGCCCTGAGGTATTCCCAGTTTACTCTATCATAGGCCTTCTGTTGGTCCAAGAATACAAGTGCCCCAGAGGCTGTGGACTGGCATGCGTTAGCCACAGAGCGCACGTTGTCCCAAATTGACCTTCTGGGTATGAAACTGAATTGTTCTGGGTAAATGTGGCAGATGCTATAATCCCTAAATGTTTAGCCATGATTTTTGTTAAAATTTTTGTATCCATGTTAGTTAAAGAAATGGGGCGCCAGTTAGCTAAGTCTAGCTTGTCCCCTTTCTTAAAGAGTGTGACGGTGAAGGCCTCTTGTCCTCCTGGCAGGAGGCGTGTTTCCAAAAGTCTCTGGTTAAGTGAGGCCAGCAGTAGTGGGGATATATATTTGAAGTACTTTTTGTAGAATTCATATGGAATGCCATCTGGGCCTATGCATTCTCAGTTTGGTGCACCACAAATGGCTGTCCATAATTTGTTTGGAGTAATCAAATTCATTATTTATGGGTATCAGAAAATGGTGCAGATGTGGGCTCAGTTGAGAAATTCCGCCACTTCACCTGGCTGAATTGGATCGGATTGGTACAACTTGGAGTAATACTTTTGTGTTTTGATTGCCACTTCAGCTGGCGTATCTGCAATGGAATCAACCAATCTTCGCACCTGTGTAGGCCACACTCTGGCGTGGTGCGAAATTTTTTTAAAAAAATATGCGGTGCACTTGTCACCTTTTGCGATGCGTTTGGCCCTGTACTGAACACAAACCCAATGTTTGTGTTGCCTTTTGAGCACGTTGAGGTGGGCGGCTGCCTCCGCCCACTTCTGGCCCCATGCAGAGCTGTATCCTGTAGCTGGGATGTTGGACTCCAGGTGTGCCAACTCTGCCAGAGTGTGCGAAATGACAGCTGACGTGGCTCATGAGCATCTGGAGGAGAGGTGGCGAGAGTGGTGGATGGTATCTTCTTTGAAAGTTGCCCATGTGGAGATGGGGTCCGCGCAAAATGGTGTAACAAACTCTTTTGCCAAAGTTGCTGATTCCACCTAAGTGAAAAATCCTGGTGATGCAAGCTTGGGGGGTGGATTTTGCACCAGTGTGGGGCCTTAGCAGCTGTATCAGGTAGGTGGTAGGTTATTGAGACCAGTTGATGGTCGGAGAATTCCATTTTTGTTGTTTTAAAGTGGGATATGTGGGGTTGGAATTTCGCTGGCGTAAGGATAAGGTCGATGTGGGACATGGACCTTAATTGGCCGTTCTGGATGTGGGGGCGCGTCATGTTCTCAAGTAGCAGGGCTTGCTGCGGCAGTCCATCCATTAACCCAAGGGTGGCCTTTAGAACGCGAAGTTCAACGTGGCCCTGGGGGGCGTGGGAGGAGGAAGGCCACCGGTCCGTTGGAGTGTTTATCCAACAGTTCATGTCGCTGACTACAAAAGGGTCTGGGGGTAGCAGGAGGGATTTGACTGATGAGAAAAATTCCTGACGCTCTCATGCACCGTTTGGGGCATAGATGTTGATGATAGTGTGTACCACGTCAGCCCACAAGAAAGTGACAATAAGGACTCAACCATTGAGGAAGGTTTCCAATGATAAAAATTTGAAAAAATTATTCTTCAAATTAGCACCCCACAGTGCTCTGACCAAAAGGATAGGGATGGGAGGAGCAATGTTTTCCAAGCCTCCTTGGAACCTCGTGGACAGTGGGACTCCTGGATGGCCAGGATATCCACGGGTAAATTTTTTTGTGAAAAACTCAGTTTCCTAGCCTGGGATGGTGAGGCCTTAAGTCTGGCGATATTCAATGTCCCTAAAGTGAAGGTTTCCCCCATTGTACCTTAGGTGCGAGGGGGTGGGCCCCCGGGCCCACTAGCCTCCTCTAGATCCCCACAGGCCTTCATGGCAGCGCGGGTGTTTGCAGCAACACTATCGGTGGTTTTGTTAATTTTATTAGAAAGGTTCGCGTTGGCTTTTGCCTTCACTTTTAGTTTCCCCAACGTCAGACGAATTTTTTGTGGTGCGGATGAGTTTGGTGCACCATTGAGTGGGTCAAAAAAAATTTTCAGTTGGGATGGGCCCCAAGTCAGTTTCAACTAGAGCTTGGGTGCAACAATTGAGTGAGATCAAGTCCCCCATCAGATCCTCAGATTGAGTGGCCCAATTGGCATGGGCTTCCCAATTTGATTGGTTGATGGATTCTCAATTTGCTTCAGCTGCAAAGGTTTCAATGTCCTCCTGGTGTTGGGAGTGTGGGATAGCGGTGGTGACTTTGGCCGCTTCCTTGGCCGCGACCCTGTGGGCCTGCTTGGCCTTCTTCCACTCTTGCGGGGAAATAGGTTTTACCAGTAGGTAGCAGCCTTGTGCTCCCCACGGGAAAGCCTCTTTGGTGCTTACAATTGGTTTGTAGTGCGCCTCTCCACTGGCCATTGCCACTGAGGGGTGCTCTTAAAATGTGACGCCCTCCTTGGTGGGGTATGCGTGTGCCTTATGGCCAAACGCGTCACAGTGGGTGCAGATGGGGGGCGCGCTGTCCACGGCTACCCAGAAATGGTGGGTGGTATGCCCTTCAATATTAATAAATTTGGAGTGCGGGATCTGGGTTAGGTCCTTCGTGATCTCCTCAGTTGGGGTCAGAACTGTGATGGCTTTGCCGGTGCACAGATGTGGCATCAGTGTAAAGCGTTGCATTTCAAAAGATTGTATTTCGCCATAGATGGCGAGACCATCTTTCAGGTGTTGCTCCAAAATGTCACGTTTTACCATAGTAGGCAAAAAAGTCAAACGTGAGGAAAATTTGGTTGGATTTTGTCCATCTAGTGCATTTTGTTTCAACGACCCACTGCCCTTTGGGGAGGTCAATCACTACACACACCGCGGCAGCCTCATCTACTGCCTCTTTGTTTTTGAAACCTAGGTCCAGCCAACCGCGTGACATGGAGTGAGGTGCGATGTACACCGCGGTTGGGAAAAAAGTGTGCACATCTCCACAAAATTTTTCCCATAAAGCCATTTGTTGGATGTCCAGAAACATGCGGACTCCATATTCCACCGCTAAAGTGGCTGGGAGTGCGGCATATTGATGTACTGGTTGCATTGTGCTTGCCAAGCAAGGATTTCTGGGGAAATAGTGACCGCTGGTTTTTTAAAAAAATTTACATTCCGCCAGTTTCTCTAGGGCGTTTTCAAACGTTTGAGGCTGCGGGCCTCCCACCTGCTCCTCTTACCTTACTTGCCCAACTGCTCCCTGACATGGGCGCAGACTAATCTCCTCTGTGAGATTATCAAACTAGATTCAGACTTGAATCGAATGGGTTGCAAAAGTGATTGCAACGAGAGAGAAAATTCCCCACCTTCCATATATTTTTTAGTACATGATCCCACCTTCCATATATTATTATATCTATTAAATGTATTTTAAGGACCGGTAATCTCCATATTTTCCATCCAATTGTTCAGTGGTATTAACCCTGTGCAAACTTTCCAGCGTATATCAATTATATTGCCAAAATTATAACAGTGTAGCTTACTAAAGGGGTAAATTGATCAACCACCAAAAAATAAAAATTCTCCAGTCACCGGCCATGTTTCATTGGGCCTGCTTTGACAGGGAATCCACACGGCACACTGTGAAAGCCAAATATGCGGAACTTAAACTTGCTTTAGACGTGGTGCTCAAGAAGCAGGATGAGCTCCTTCAGGAGAGGAACGGCATAATGAACCGGCTTACAACAGGTTCAGTTAAGTGCAGCTTCTTGGACAACAAAATAGGCAACTTGCTAATTGCCTGGATGGCACTACTGAATGACTGCATTGAGCAGTGTGAAGTTGGATGGTAACTCCAAGCCCCCTCATTGGGAAGTGGACAAGCACCAAGGGGCTGCTTAGGAAGAATTTTACTACAGGAAAATGTGACACTGGATACTAGTTAAGGAGCTTTTGATTGAACCGCTGTCAGCATGAACTACTCCACCCAGGCGGCAGCTCCAGCGATGATTATGTATCAGAGAACCAATTGCCTCAAGTGATGGCTGTACTGCCCACCAAAGAGACCCACGCTACCACTGAATCAGCAGACAGACCATCCGCCGCTGGGCCTACTGGACCAGCTCCTCATCGAGATACTGCTTATGGGTCTTGACCCATTCCTCAGTACACTTCAAAGGTTTGCAGTTATGATCAGGAGGATGAGTTTTACATTGAAAAGCTTCCTTCGTTTGATTGTGATGGGAATATCAACAAACTTATATATAAATGATTTGAGTTTACAGTGGAAGGAGCCCCAGATAGACATAAAGCTAAATCTTTAATATTCGCCTTGGATGTTTGGAGCTCTAACCAAGTCACCTACTATCTTCCAAGCAGCACCATTGCATTCCAAGAAGTAAGGGATATGGTGCTTTGAATGTTCAGAGGTACTGTAAAGATGTCACAGTGGCAGGCTGAGTTCTTGACCATTGGATTTCATAGTAATGAGATCCTCACTGCGTTTGCTGACTGATTTATGATGGAAGCCCATGTGCCAATAATGACAGGGACTTTATCCAAATCTGATGTGTGTATTACAATGACCTCTGCAGTGAAGCCATACCGTGAGCTTTACAATGTCATGACTCCAATTTTGGAGAATAATGTACCCCTTCCTAAAATTGTTCAGCTTTAGCGCCATCTATCAATAACCTTCCCTCCACCCAATACAGAGTGAAACTGTACCGCTACCATTACCAGACCTTCTTATTTGAGTGTGTTGAGAAATCTATATTACTGTACAATAAGCTAAAATAACCACCGGCAGATCATTGGTTACCTGTCATGATTAGGCCTATATGAGTATTATTGAGTAATCCAAGTTAATGGTGAGTGAAGTTGACCTTATCAGATAGGAGGAATTCTGCTGAAGATATAATGATAAAGCGATTAGATGTCATTGCATGACAAATAATTGGTAAATTGCCTCTAACTAGGCAATTATGAATTTAATGAATGTAGACTATGCCATACTAATGAGAATACGGTAGAATGAATAGTCTAAGCAAATGGGTTGGTAGCATCCAAAGTCATTAATAAATAAGCAAGATGAGAAGTTTGAAAGGGGGAGGTTTTGTTAATAGGACGTGGAAGAGAGTTCGCTGTAAGAGCTGCAAAATATATAATATAAGAAAACAAAGTTTTGTAGCGTAAGAAATTGCTTTAGGTTTTATTATATTTATTAAGTTATCTTTGGACTGAAAATCTCCATATAGTCCATCCATTGCTCAGTGGGATTGACCCTGAGCGACCCCTTCAGCCTTTCTCTGATGTATCGCCAAAGTTATAACAGTGGAAATCCTCTCATCCTGTTCATATTCCGACTAGTAACACCTGGACTTATTATAATTATAATTATGTGCCTCTACCTCAGTCAAATTACCCCCAGCAGTTCAACTTCCACCCCAGACCTGCTTATGATAATTGTTAACTCCCAGCTACTGACCTGGGCCTAATTACGCTGACTGTCAGCAGTCAACCTATTGACCTGGCCTTGGTTACGCCAATTGCCCACAATCAACTTATTAGCCTGGCCATCTTACTTAAACCAAGGACGTGGACCCTACAGGGTGAATTGTTTTTGAATGCGGTCTCCCTGATCACCTTGCCCGAAGCTGTCCCACCTGTTGGGTCCATAATATACATCAGGTCAATACTACAGGGAAAGATGGAGCGGAGTAAAGATGGGACTCTCTTTCTCTGCAATACCAACCCCAAAAGTCCCACTTGAACCTATTGTAGTTTGTTCAATGGAAGTCCTCAGTATGATGATGGTTTTTTATAACAGCAGCCAGTTGGAGGGGTAAATGTACTGAAACGAGCGCAAGCCAAGGCCATGGTAGAAAAAGGGCCTCAGGAGAAACTTAGGCTGTATGCCTGTCAAATGTTCAACCAAGCTTCCTCAGATGAGCTGGACCCAGCCTCATATTCACCTTCTCTGAAAGGTGTAAACGTCGCCCTCCTGGTAGAAGCTATTGCCAAAGAATAACCTAAAGTTGATGAGGGGATTATGAGCTTCCTTTTGGAAAAGAGATCCCTTAGATGTCCACGTATTAAGCAGTCAAAATTCTTCTTATTATGAATGTACATACTGTGAAAATTTTGCAGCAAAAAATTGAGTACGCGCTATAATAGATATGGGCTAACTCAACACAGTTTTACCAAGTTGGTGGCGACGTTAACATTAAAGCCAAATGTAGAACATCAAATGGTGTATGGGACCACTGGAGCGGATAGCAAAGTCTATGAAGGAGCGTACAGCGCGCTACCTTTGTGGTTTGGGTTAATTGTCATTATAGCTCTGGAGATAGTGTTAACAAACATTAAAGATGACCTGTTAATTGGAACTTCTTTCATGAAACACTTCAGGGCTGTCATTGATATGATGGTGGAGACCTTCGAAATTTTGGGGCAGCTGATCCCAATCTACTTTACCTCCAGAGGTGTTCTGAAGAATCAGGTGCACATGGGACATATCAACCTTGCATACAGTGACATGGTAATTCTGGTTTGCTACCATCGACTAAAGAGCAAGACCTGGGCCCTTCCCCAGAAGATATAATAATATCAAGTACTGTCGCTCAGAGCTGCTGGACCTATATCCATCCCCTCCAGACACCAAGTATTATTAAACACTGAGTTAGAGGTGAATGTGCCAGCTGGTCTCTATGGGAAGGTCATTGGGCTTTATCTGCAATTGCAGCTTGAGCCTCATGTGGCTCCAGGCATAATAGTTCCAGGACATAGGGAGATCAAGGTTTCTGCTAGAAAATCTATAAACAAATTAATGCAAATCCGCTGGCATCAAATAGTGATCTATTTACACTTAACCAGTTGAGTAGGTCATTCAGGTTCACAAGTTTGGGTTGCTGGATGAATTTGGTCTGCCTGTCAAGCTGCAGCCTGGCGTAATGGCAGTGGTACTATCTGAGAATTTAATGGGGTTATTGGAAGAACAAAAGGACCAAGCAATAGCTTTTTTCAAAGTATAAAGAGATTTTCGCTGTTTAATTCATTTAAAGTAAGCTAACCAAGGGGACGGACATATTAAACTAAAACTTAAAACTATAATTAATGTTACTAATTGGTTCAGACAAAAGCCCAAATGAACGGATTAAATGAACGCACAAAATGAACACAACCAACCAGTGGGAAGCGGAAACCGCTTATTCCTCCATGGAGAAAGAGGAGGGGGACTGGGTGCTCATCTTTAGCAGCAGCTTCCTCCTCCTAGATTAGGGTAAATGTCAATGTGGACATAAGGGCGTCTGGGCATTGGCGGCATGTGGTCCAATTTCACTAATTATTGGTATTTCATGGAAATTACTAGATAAGAAAATTGCACTGATATACAACTGAAGCTATTTCAGCTTTAATGTGGTCATCTGGTATTTTAAAAAAATGCGGTGATATTGGTTCAGATAATTTTAGCTTTAGGATTCCGTGCTACCATTACCACGTTCTAGATAGCTTCATTTACATTTTCTGTAGCTGATTCATCATGGTTTTTCTTTTTTGTAGTGAGGGTTGAGGGGATCACGGGAGAGGGAATACTCCTGTAATCATTGCCTCTGATTTTGCAACAGCTTTGCAGAGGGGGTGACAATCTGGTGTTGCAGCTGCTTTGACTGCAAGCTGGTGGTCACTGCAAAATCATTTGACATTTGGCTGTGGGGTATATAGACGAGGGGGTATTTGTCATCCCATTCTGCATAAATAAACACTAGATTTGCAGAGATGGTTCTTCAATGAGCTTACTTGATTTGTCAATTTCAGCCAATAACTCCCATGATTTCTGGTTGAATTGAATTGGGGAATCGGCGTATGGTTGAGGTTTAGTTGATTCATTGAAGGTGCATAAGATTAAGCTGGGGTCCAATCCTGCGCTTGATTGGAAGAATCATGTGTGGCACTGGGGCGAGGTGCAGACTGATTGGTGGCTGCAGTTGCAGCTGCATTATCAGGCTTTGGGGAGGGGAAGGTAGGATCATACCTCTCTCTCTCTCTCCAGAATTTGTGTGGGGTGGGCAGCAGATTGGGGGTCAGCAGATAAGAAATCCAATCCATTGGAAGTGGCTAAGGAGGGGCACTTGCATTTCAAGTGGTCCAACTTGAAACAGGATGGACAAATCATCTGCCCGCCCTCGATGCAGGCCCAAAATGGATGGTCAGGGGCAGAAGGAATAACAGAATGAGGGGGAATCGACATGGCAATTTTATTGAATTCAGGGCCGATCATGGCATATGCCCGAGGCCCAGCGAGTCATGTGGCCCCTTTTGGGACCACAAATTGTAAGATGGGGTTGGAGAAATAGGCTGCAAAACCGTCATTCAGCTCCTGATGGAGCACGGCAGGGGGGAAATCCAGAAAACTGAGCACCAAAGTGGTGTCTACTGGGAACTGTGACCGAGTTGTTGGAAGAGTTGTACCCTAGAGTACCAGGGACATAGTTGCTGCAGTGCCAGCATTGACTTCACATGTGAAGCTCAGATTGAAATATCTTTAATAGGGGTGGAAATCTATAAATCTGGCGGGTGTCATCAACACCTGTGACATTTTGATGATGGCTTGGTTGTAGTATGGGAAGCTTTTCTCATATTCAACCCTTAGGCCATACACATGTTGCTCTGGGGGAGCACCAGGGGGCAGCGAGGTACTGCTTGGGTACTAGTGAGGTGGGCGTCGAGATCTTTAGGAGGAATGAATTGTCCCATGGGTTTGGAATACTGGGCAAGCCAGTCTGAGCGCGTTTTCCTGGTGGTTGGAAAATGGCAGGGGGAGTTTCACCACAGCCCCAAACTGGGGCAGCTGGCGGAGAATCCAAGGACATCAGAGCAAAACTACACAGGTGATTGAAATTTACTTTCTTATTAATTTGTGTAATTTTCTTGGAAAGTTACGCTGAGCGGAAAGAAAGAGATTTTCGCTGTTGATGACCACAATTTAGGGTGTGCTCAGGGGTGTGGTCCATCAATTGGACACTGGGGATCTTCCCTCATAAGGTCTCGGCCAATCTGCTAATCAATTACAGCTAAAGAAGTTGTCGCCAAGGAAAATGATTAGCTGCTGGAGCGTGGGATGCTCAAACTATCACTGATTTGGCTAAGAAGAACTAGACTGGGCTCCCAGTAAGGGTGTGCAAGCATCCAGTGGAGGCCCCAGAATGCCAAAGGCATAGTGGTCTGAGTGACTAAAAGAAGTGGGGTTCTATGGGAGATGTGAGGAAAGTAAAAGTTCAGTAAACAGCTTTCTTTCCCGTTATTATCACTTTTAGTAACACAATTCTCCTCAATTTCTCCAAGATTGACAATCAACCTGGAATATGAGCAAATTTGTCTACAACATTACAAGTTGGGCAAAAGTGGCCAGCACAAAAGGCCTGAAGCCCTCCCAACCCACTGGGGAAAAATGCCCTGGTGGAATGTTGACACACCCTCCCACCAAAAGGGTGAGTACAGCGCCGCACCCGGAGTTTTGCAATTCCTGCAAAAAATGGGCGCATATACCAAAATCAAACATTCCCAACCCTTGTCCTCCCTTGAGCATGGCCTTGGAATTATGGTCAGCGATACTTCCCTTGAATCATGGGAAAAAATGGGGAGGCCTTCTCTGCAACTTTCCCAAACACTGTCTCAGTAAATTACAAAAATCTACACAGAGGATGGGTGGACGTCAGGTTCATGTCCGTGGAAGAGGCGGCAGATGCAGCAAAATTTAAATTCTCCATAAAAATCAGTAATGAAGACTGCGCCATCCGCATGGTGCACATGCGATGGAATGAGGCAAATGACCTATTATTATCTTTGATCAACTCCCAAGCACCGTGCACCATAATATCCTCACAGATGAACTCCACTGGGGCCTTAAAGGTTATGGAGTTATCAAACAGTTTGAATTCAAAAATTCCCCCTCCTGCCCCACCTGTGCACAGGAAAGGCAATAGCCATTATTGAACCGGATCAGGACGTGGCAGAGGATACTACCCTCATTCCCTGCACGGCGACCATCATCCTCCCCAATGGCAGTGTATCTTACCCCTTCTGTATCACGCCAGAACACACTCCACCTATCTGCGAATTCTGCTCAGCAATAGGCCACAAAGACCATGCATGCCCCATCAAGTGTGGAATTGAAGCACCAGAATTTTGTGAGGACAATATGTATGAAACAAGCCCAACTTTTGGTAAAATTAAGGACTATACTTTTGCCTTCTATTGGGGTGAAAGAGCTGATATTGCTTTGGTCAAGCCCATCTTGCGCAAGGACTGCCATCGCGCACAGACTGCCCACAAGCAGGCTGCGAATTCCGCCAAGACCCAAACTCACACCACAATTTCCACGGAACAAATTCAGGCGGATGTCATGGCAGCACAGAGGAATAACCAATTAGATTCTCCACATAAAACCCAACATAACCATAATAATGAAATTTTTGGACACAACCAATCAAACACCTCCAACCAAGCGGGAGCAGATCCACTTTGCACCACTGGGGATTCTGCCAGCCAATCACAATGTGACAACACCTATGCACAAGACCCAACCACCCCAACTCCTAGTTTCTGCCCATCAAACCCACAGGCAAACGGCAAAAAAAAAATTTAATGAGGCAAAAGCCAACCCATGACAGACCCAAAATCCACTGAGTAATTCAAGCCAGAAGAAACCGAACAATGCCAGCACCAAGGCCGCTGACCAACATACTGGAACAAATTTGGCTAGTTGACCCCATACTTGCAGTATGACTCGCAATAAGGAACTGGGTGACCTCAGTGGGTCACCCCAGCGTTCCTGATGTGCGGACTACCGCAATCAACATAGGGACACTCAACATCGTGGGAGCCAAGGCCCCCACATCCCAGGCCAAAAAAATGGCTTTCCTGCACAATATTCCCGTGAACATCTTGGCTATCCAAGAACCCCACTGTCCACCGGGGAGGAGGAGTCATGGTCAACCATGCTCCTTCTGGCAAAATCCTTTTGGACACACCATTGTGGGATGGTAATTCGAACAAACTGTAACCCTCCAGTAAAAATCCAAAGCACATCCTTTCACCTGGAGGGATGGCTGCTCCTAGAGAACCTCAAGTGGAATGGAGAGATTTTGCTGTGGTATGCATGTATGCCCCAGATGATCCGGATGACCGCCAAAAATTCTTTTCTGATATCCTCTCAATCCATTTCTCCAAGGCAACATTTTTTGCAGGAGATTTCAACTGCTGGATTAACACCAATACCAACCGCTGGCCCAAGTCTAGGGCTATACCCCATGGCCACACAGAACTATGCATACTAAAGGCAACATTGGGCCTATGCGACACCATTCCCAAACAAGTCCCCACCCTGGCCAACATGATGAGGCCCCACCACAACAATAACCAGCTGGTCTCAATGACCCAGATTGACCTGATGCTCACCCCTGTAGACTTCTGGCACCGAGTATCAAACTTTACAACAACAATTATCCCTTTCTCCAACCATCAAATGGTCTCAATAGCAATATCATCCTCGGAAAAATACAAAAAACCATCAACCTGGCACAGAGTTCACCCAAGCATCATCCACCTTCTGGAGCTTAAACTTTGGATTGATATGGTGCTAACAACACAGCAAGAAAGACAAACACCTGATGGAAATCCTATCATTGAGTGGGAAATATTCAAGGCTCGTGCAACCAAGAAAGCCTGCCACCTAAACTCCAGAAAAACAGCCGCAATGTCCGCAACAATCAACAAGGCTATCAGACAGCTTCAACACTTATAAAACAACACACCTTGTGAGGGATATACCCCCCAATGGGGCTGCCTGTGGTTCCAGCTATCAACACAGGTAAACTCTCTCTTTAGGAAACACCAGCATTACACCAAAGTATGCTATAAATCAAAATACATTTTGTCTGGAGAAACTCACATGGCCCAATTTTTCCGCCATTTTAAACCAATATCAACATCGGCGACCTGCACACAGGTCCACTGAGCAGATGACACAATGGCATTTACACCATCGGAAATATCAGCTGAATTACACCAATTTTACACTGACCTGTACACGGCGGATTTCGCATCACCTAACAAAATTATCAAATTTCTATCATCTGCTAGTATTGATACTATAGCTGGCCAACCAGACCTTGCAGCACCCATAACTAAAGATGAACTATGGGAGATAACAAGATCAACCCCACGCAACAAGTGCCCTGGGCCTGATGGCCTTCCATATGAATTTTTCAAAAAATTTAAGTATATCGCACCAATACTACTGGAAACTATGAATAAGTGCCTGGAAGACACATCCCTTCTATATGGTGGCCAAGATGCATACGTGGTCACACTATTCAAAAAAGGAGACCAGGCATATCTAAACAACTGGCGCCCAATTGCTCTCACCAATACTGACACTAAAATACTTACTAAAATTTTAGCCAAACGTCTGGGTTGCATTTCTCAAACAACCCTCTCCCCCATCAATTTAAATTCATCAAAATCGCTCAATTTGGGATAATATCCACACAATTGCCAACATCTGCCAAGCTAATCCCACAGGTGCCCTTGCTTTCCTGGACCAAAAGAAAGCATAAGACTGAGTACACTGGGGATACCTAGAACAATGTCTGAAGGCTTTCGACCTACCACCCCGCTTTTATAAACTGGGTGCTCCTCCTAACGCGCTCAGCCAGGTTTGCAATCAGAGGCCCAGGTTTCCTAACCAACACCATCACCCCCCAAAGTGGCCTTAAACAAGGTGACCCACTTAGCCCCCTACTATACAACTTTACCCTTGACCCCCTCTTCCACATTGCAAACTCAAAGCTCACTGGAATCAGGTTGGAGGGACAACCACCAACCAAAATGCTCGCCTTTACTGACGACTGCGTTGTTGGAGTATCAGGCAATAGGTATGCCAGGGCGATTGAGCGCATTATTCATCAGTATGAGTCAGTGAGTAACGTCATGCTGAACAAACAGAAAACAGAGGTAATTGTTATGGCCAAATTCAGTTCAAATTGGGCCCCACCCTCCCACCACCACACAAACCAACCAACCACACATCTAACCACACAACAACGATCCAAGCCAGTGAAACCACTGTGTTTACCCTTTGCACACCACCCTGCCACCAACCCAGTCCGTCATCTGGGCATATGGCTCAAAACCGGTGGATATGCACTTGACACCTTAGAAACCAACATTTTGGACAACATCACAAAAAGAATGACATGTATGCGGAGGAGTAAAGCCAGCCTAACTGGAAGAGTTGTGTTAGCCAACTCCCTGATCCTATCAAAGTTATGATTTGCTGCCCACGCGATCCCCTTCTCCGCCAATTTTACCAACGCAGTCTACAAGCTCCTGAAGAACTGGCTATGGTCTGGATACCGTGCACCTGTCAGGCTGGAGACCATGTATGGCCCACGGAAGAGAGGCGGAATGGGGCTGCTCAACTTCATGGAAAGAGCTACGCAAATCCTAGGCTCATGGATAGCCTCCACGACGTCACCCAACCCACCATCCCCCCACTGGGCCAAGGCAGCCCAAACCAATTTTGCAAGGGCACTACATCTGAGGTCCCCCTCCAACCCGGCGACCCTGATGAAGTACCTTGTAACACACCCAAATGCCACCGGACCACACAACACCAATCGGTATTTCAAACGCATCCTATACAACCTAAGACAAGGGGATTGGAGCTTCTCCTATGCACAGCAATCCGAAGACATTCACCCTCAAACTGGATATGTGCAACTCCACAGAGGACAAACGGTGTCTAATGTACCTGCCCCATTACCACCCTTCCCTCTGTCCAGGATTGACTACCTAGACCACCAAGATGTCCCATATGACTTGCGCACCCAAAAGCAGGTGTGGGACCTTGTCACCTGCCCCCTCTTATCCCCACAAGTGTGCTCCACAATGTGGCGATACATGCGCCATACATATAGAACAGCTGACTATACTTTCTCAATGTTCGAGACATGCGCCATCTGTAGCAGACCCAACACACTAGCACACCGCCTGGAAGAGTGCCCACCATCTGCGCATATCTGGGCCAACGTGATGCACCTGTTTCAACAATCACCTACAACCAAATTTCAACTACCCCGCGATATCATGGCACTCAACATGGCCTCACCTATCCCCCCGACACTGAGGGCTCTAATTGTGTGAATTGCAATATGGTCCATTCACACAATTACCCTTGACGCCTTCAACGGGATCTTCCACAATCTCAACCAAGCCATCATCAGGTTCTACAGCCATTTGGCTGACCATTTTCTAGCCTGGCTGTTTGGCTCACTCCAACACAAATGGAAGAAATGGATGGGCACCTGGATTCCAATCTGGTTCCTTCGTTATGACATTGAAAACCTCACAGTCTTCATAGGCGGTACACCCTACTACCCCATGAGTTGCCATGCCACTCAAGGTCTAGCCACCCACCACCTGTGGCCCCCGAGCCACACCAAAGTGTGCCAAGTCATATCTTTTGAGTTCCTTTGTTCTGCGCTCTCTTTTTTAGTACTAGATGGTATTGTTCTGCGCTCTCTTCCCATTTCTGTTTTCCACTTTCCCTGCTCCTACATATCGGATGTGTATGTCCCCTGGTCGGCCATCCTCATATTAATAATAATAATAAAAGTTCAGTAATGTACTGAAGGCCCTAAGGCAAACCAGATGGTTGCGTTGGGGCAACCATGAGTCTTGTGGGGGCATCCCCCAAGGGCAGGAGAGGCAGGGAGGACAATAACTCCTCCAGGGTTCACAGTTGCTGGCCTTTGGATTCAGGTAGGGGGCTTGCATTCCAGTGAGGGATGGTACAGAGGCCGCTGAGTGATTTGAGATGTATGAAGAGGTAAGACCCCTTCGAGGGGTTGGGACTGAGCTTCCCCTGGAGGGGACGCTCTAGGTCCCGTTGGTGGGCTGGACCATCAGTAGCAGAGGCGGCTTTGGAAGCCAAGCCCACATGCAGTGAGCCAGGGATGCCTGGGGGCTGCTATAGCTGGGAAGCAGTTTCAGCAGACTCAGCAATTGAATAGATGGAAGGGTTTCCATTAAATGGAAGCATGAAAAGAATGAAGCAGCGGGTTTGTCATCAGAGGTGAGGCGGATTATTGTGTTTACAATTTATTGCCACGTGGCAGGATCGAGAAACTGGATAATCCAGTCAGCAAACATTGCCAGGAGGATTTGGGTAATGGCATATTTTGTTATATTGAATGGCAGAATTTTTATAAAATTTTAAGAGGTAGACAGAGCCCACGGCAAGCTAGACAGGTAATTCAGATTTTATTGAATAAAAAGATTGAGAATGAACCGACAACTACCCCCAAGTGGGGCAGTTGCCTTTTAAACTGGGATGAATGCTCGGGGAGGTATCAAGGGGTTGGTTATTTGGGGTTGGTGAAGGGATTTGGTTGGCTGGCTCAGAGGGGGTAGAAGGCTGCTCCAAATTTTAGAAAAAGTCTAGAAAAGTTTTTGCAAATTTTCCCAGATTCTTAGTGCCAAACCAAGTTGATACTACCAATCCAGGTCCTGGTTGCCTAAGTTGGCCTGTTCACATGGCTCAGATGGGATGGATCATCCTGGGAGGCAGGGGTCCTTGGATCGGATTATTTGCAATTTGAGCTGATCCCTCATTTGGCTACTCATGCAATATGACCTCCCTGGATACATTTCAGAGCGTTGGGCAGATGATCTGAGTCGTTCAGGACCATGTTTGCGATCCAAGCTGCATTCTGATCTGATTTTCAAAGCAGGCCAGTCTGGACCAGCTCCCCCAGTCTGTAAATTGTTGGCTGAGCTCTGATGTTGGGAATTTTCATTTTCCCAAAATTTGGAAATGGTTTGCCTGGGGGGTGGGTGGTCCCAGGGGCCTCTCCATGCCCCCTTGATGTGTGCAATCTCCCTGCAGACCCCTTCTATCAAACTTACCAGGGTAGAAGAGGGGGGAAGAGGTGGGAGTGAGTATATCTTTGGGTGGGAAAGCCATTACCCAGCGCTCATCTATCACATGGTATAGGTCGCGCAGCTGTGCCAGAGGGTCCACTGGAGCCTTGGGGCCCCTTTTCGTCTGGAAGGTGTGCTGATCCCTATCCGGTTGCAAGGGCTGGTTCCCAGGACGTACACAAACCATCCAAGTGTCCATGGGCTTCACCTGCTCTAATTGTAAAAGGAAGGACAGTACCAACTGGGTGGTGATAGACTATTGGAAGCTCAAAAGTATTACTAAAACGGACTTATATCCCTTGCCTTGGATCACCAATGCTTTGGATTGGTTAGGAGGAGCTTGTTACTTCTCAATGATAAATCTTGTATTGGGTTACTGGAAAATTAAGTTTCCCATGGCAGAACAGAAGAAATGCGCTATAATCACATCCAAGGAGATTTTCAGACTGACATAAATGCCTCAAGGGCTATGTAACGCCCTGGCTACATTCCAACGAGCCATGGACACTATCCTTGGTGTTCTAAAGCTGTCATGCATCCTCATGTACCTCAATGACAACAATGTTTTCTCAAAATCTTTTTCTGAGCATCTTGACCACCTATAGGAGGTGTTATAAAAATGGTGGTATTCTAGAGATATGCCGAAGGTTCTTTGCACAGGGTAATTCCCTGAGCAATAGGACCAACAATATGATGATCGTCATCCCTGAAACAATATTATAAACTTTTAGTAAAAATAGAGCACTTTCTCTCATAACATTTTTATTTAATATGTTAAAGTACATCAGATCCTCTCTGTTCCACTCATCTCTTAACTATTAACAAACCTTTCTTGTCAATTGTCTCATCATGCCTATATCTCAGTGACTTCAAATGATACTGTTTCCTTGGCTAGTAATTCAATTCACCGTATCTCACTGGTTCTGGCAACCCTTCATTTGTTAATTTCAAAATCACCTAATTCGAGGTGATTTCCTAACACATTCAATATTTCCTCATATTGAGGCGATCAAATAATCATATTAATATCAAACTTGGCAGATTCTATCCATTCTGCCATAACGACTTAGGGATTATTGTCCTGTCATATCAGAATCGTGACATTACCCTCTCTTGACTGGATGATAAGGCTCCTATTGTTTATACGCCCAGAGGAACTTCGCATATACTTGATTGATGATCCAACCACCAGTGGGGTCCTTGATAGTATACACATCCATCTTTGTCTTCTCAATAACTTCAAATGGCCCAAACCAGATACTGGCCAAATTGTGCTTCCGCCTGAATCCATGTTGATCATGAAATAGAACCATGTCCCCATCTTTTAACTGGGCTAACCCACTACGCCATACCTAATCAGCAGCTTGAGTCTTTATTTTCTTGGCTAAACTGAACAAGTATGCTTGGTTTGCAATATGATTAATGTGTTGGCTAGGGTCATCAAATAATGTTGAGGATCCATTCCGCCAGTATCTTCTACACAGGCGTATAGTGGCGCCAGAAGAGCAGGGTGTCATCCATATAGTTCTTGGAAGGGACTCTTCTCCGTGGCGGAATGATAACTAATATTATAGACGAAGATGGCAGTGGACAGAAGGGAACTCCAATCATAGAGTCAATCCGCTCCTAATTTACGGAGTATGTTCACTAAATTCCCATTGACCCACTCAACCATTCCGTTGGACTTGAGATTGTATAGGGTTGTCAAAAACTCTCTAATTCCATCAGCTTGTTAAGCTTTGGGAGGATGTGAGAAGTGAAGTTAGTACTGTTATCAGTAAGGAGGAACTGAGGGCAGCCATGCCATTGGATAATGCATTCTATTATAAATTTGCCCACTGGGACTGCCCCTAAATCCTGTATCACCCTTGATTCAATACATCGGGTTAAGTGGTCTTTGCCACCAAAATGTACTTGGACCAGTTAGCTCCCATTGGCAGAGGGCCAACGACATCCAGGGAAACCGTATGCCAAGCAAAGTGCAGCCAACTAAATGGTACAAAGTCTTCCAGTGGAACAACTTTTCCAATTGGCACTGGTGGCAGGAGGAGATAGTATCAAGCATGTCAAAGTTCATGCTTTCCCAGTAATACTGAGGCCGCAACAATTCCATTGTCTTACGCACACCACCATGTCTGATGGCCCTATATGCTATCATAATAATATTAGGCCATGCCAAGGGCTGTGGAAAGTTTACTGTTAAATCACTAATTTGCTTATAAAACTCACCATTCCGCTGGAAAGTACCAGCTTGCATTTCATTCAATGCCTTCATGACTTGCAGCGTCACATCATCGTACTTACCACTAAGCATCTTATTGTACATGATATTGCTTAGATCCACTATCATTTCAATTGTTGGTAATCTTGATAAGTAGTCTGCATTATGGTGTTTGGCTCCCAGTTGGTGAAGAATCTCAAAATTGTAAGCCTGCAGTTTAAGTCCAATCGATCTAGAGCCCCTCCAGCTCCTTAAAGTTCTGTAACCAGCATAACGAGGAATGATCCACACAATTTGAACTTTAAACAAGCAAATCTACTCTGAATTGCTTGTAAGCGTAGATCACCACTAAGCACTCCCACTCAATCGCAGTAAAATTATGTTCATCGCTATTTAGGCTTCAACTGAAGTATGCCTCTGGGTGCTCCTCCCCATCATCATCTTTTTGGGACTTAACTGACCCCACAGCGGAAAGGGATGCATCTGTCTGTACAATATATTCTTAATATTTGGGTAGCGTAGTACCGGTGCATTGATCAGTGCATTTAAAGTGTATTGAAGGAGTGTTGATGGTGTTCCGTCAATTTTAAACGTAACATCTTTTTTAATAACTCAAGCAGTGGACCTCCAATACAACTAAAGTTAGGTATAAAGCAGCGATAGTACCCAACCATATCTAAAAATGCTTGTATATCTCACTTACTGTTTGCTGTAGTCATCTTCCTAATGACCTCTACCTTGGCTGGTAGGGGCCGCAGCCCTATTGCATCAACCACAAAGCTGAGGTACTCTAGCTGATCCTTAAAAAAGTGGAATTCCCAGGGGTTTATATTGATGTTGGCCTCAGCCAACTGGCAGAATACCTCTTCCAAATGGGTAAGGTGCTCAGAAAACGTGTGGGAAAAAAGTTGATGTCATTAAGGTAAAAAAGAATGCATGACAGCTTCAAGTTGCCAAGGATAGTGTCCATCGCCCATTGGAATGTAGCTGGGGCATTACAAAGCCCTTGTGGCATATGTGTCGGTTGAAAAAGCCCTTTTGATGTGATAATGGCGCATTTATCTTATATCAACCACAGGTAATTTGATCTTCCAATAGCCAGATATTAAATCCATCTCAGAGAAGTAACGATCTCCTCCCAACTGGACCAAAGCATCATAAATTCATGGCAAGGGGTATGAGTCCTTTTTCATAATGCTGTTGAGCTTGCGGTAGTCTATTACTATCTGGTTGTTACCATCCTTCTTTTTGACAATTAGGACAGGGGAAGCCCATGGGCTCTTTGATGGTTCAAGCATTCCTTTCTCTAGCAGTTTATCAATTTCTGCTATGACAACTTCTTCCACTGCTCTAGATCGGCGGATTGGCTGAGATCTGATGGGGGATGATCCCCAGTGTCCTCTCAATGGATCACTCCCCAAGCACACCCTAAATCGTGATCATTGACAGCAAATATCTTTGTATTTTGTAAATAAGGCTTCCACTTGATCTTTCTGGTCTTCTTCTAACCCCATTAAATTTTCACATGGTAGCACTGCCATTACGCCAAGATGAGGTTTGATGGACAGACCAATATTATTCAGTAAACCAAACTCTTGAACATTGGCGTACCTCCTCAATTGGGATAAAATGTAAATATGCCACTATTTGGTGTTGGCAAATTTGCATTTTTCAATTCTGAAGATTTGCTACCAAGACCTTGATCTCCTCATGTCTCAGAAGTATAATGCTTGGGCCATGTGAGGCTCAAGCTGCAATTGCTGATAGGGCCCAATGACCTCTCCATATAACCCAACAGGCTTTACACCTCTAACTCGGTGTTTATAATTACTTGGTGTCCGGAGGGGATAGATATAGGGACAGTAGCTCTAAGCGGTAGCCCTTTATATTCATAGATTTGATGGGAAAGGGCCTTGATCTTGCTCTTTAATTGATGGTAGCAAACTAGAATCACCACATCACCATATGCAAGGCTAATGTGACCCATGTGCATCAGATCATTTGGCATTCCGCTGTAAGTGAAGTAGATTGGGATCCGCTGCCCCAGTATTTCAAAGGTCTCCGCTGTCATATCAACAACAGCCCAAAGTGGCTCATAAAAGCAGTTCAAAATTAACAGTCACAGTTATTGTTCGTAGCACTATAGCTGGGGCTACAATGACAACCAACCCAAATCACAAGGGTAGCGCACTGTACACTGCTTCAGAGACCGTTCTTTCCGCTCCTGCAGTCCCATACACCATATTGAGTTGAACGTCAGGCTTTAATGCCAACTTCGCCACTAACTTTGTGGACACTATGTTGATTGAGGCACCCATATCAATTATAGCGCTGACTCAGGTTTTTGCTACAACAATGTCACTTAAGTAAAATCAGTAAGATACATTATGATTGTTTAAAACGTGAGCATTTTATGAATCTCGTTTTCCTAAGAAGCTCATAATACCCTCCCCAACTTTAAGGTACTTTTTAAATATAGCATCCACAGGGAGAGCAGCATTTACCCCTTTTAAGAGAAGTGCATCAGCGAATGGATTTGGTTCATCTGTATAAAGTTGGTCAAATATTTGACAAGCATAAGGCTTTGGTTGCTCCTGGGGGCTTGCTTCCACCATGTCCATAAATTGCGCTCATTTCAGCACATTCACCGCTCAACTGGCAGCTGATATAGAAAAGCGTCGTTTTACTTTGGAACTTCCACTGAATGTACTTGATAAGTTTAGGTGGGACTTTTTGAGTCAGAATAGTGGAGGTATAGAGACCCATCTCTACTCCGCTCTTACTTTTCTCTGATGTACTGCTCCTGCGGTAGGTAATGAACTTGATTTTGAAACAACTTCTGGCCAGGTACTTAGAGCGACTGCACTAAAAACAATTGACTCCATAAGATCTGAATCCTTTATTATTGTAAAATGGGCCACCCCAAAAGTTAGACTGGGGTCAAGCAATGTAAACAGACCCCTCCCAATAGTTGAACTGATTATGGATACTCAGTAGGGAGCGAGGCGTGTAGTGGTATTAAGGCTGGGGGTTACTAAACGGACGCTGAACAGGGATGGATAACTCCCCCAAATAAGAAAGTCCAGCAGCGGAGTTGATAGGTTTCCACTATATATTGGGCAGAGGGAAGGTAGCAGATAGATGGCGTAAATTTTGAATGAGTTTAAGCAAGGGTATGCAGACCTCTAAATATGGAACCATGGTATTAATAGGCTCACGGTATGGTTTCACAGTGGAGGTCATTGCTATACATACTTTGGATTTTGTTAAATTCCTTTCCTCAATTAATACATGGGCTTTCATCATAAAGTGATCAGCAAACGTGGTGAGGGTCTCATTATGCTGAAACCCGATGGTTAAGAACTCAGCCTTCCATTGAACCATCTTCAAAGTACCTCCAAACAAACACAGCACAGTTTCCTTCACTTTTTGATAGGTAACGGAATTGGTGGGAAGATAGCAAGTAACTTGGTCAGGTCTTCTGATATCCAAAGTGAATATTAATAATTTGGCTTTATGCTGATCTGAAGCTCCTTCTAATACAAACTCGAATGCTTAAAGAATCCATGGATGTTCCCATTATGATCAGATGGAGGCAGCTTATCAATACAGACCTCCTGCAGATACTCCTTCTTCCATTAAAGCACAGCGCCCAGGGTAAGCTAAAGTTCCACATATTCAACAGTTGCAGCATTTCGGAAAGATCTTGCCAGAGCAAGCCTGATATGAAATGACTTGAGACTAAAAAATTTTATTGCTATTGTGGTTAATCAATGGGCCCCCTGTAGTGAGCACCACTGTTATAAAATTGGCGTATTCTAGAAATACGCTGAAGGGTTTTTGCACAGAGTTCAACCCACTGAGCAATAGGACCAATGATATGATAATTGACATCCTTGAAACAAAAGAATAAACTTATAATGTATATGGAGCACTCGCTCTCAACAATTTTAACATGAAATCCATAAGAATTTAATGTCCTAACCACACATTTTGCAAAAATTGACCGTTATGTTTTAATGTACTTTCAGCATACCACTTTCTCATGAACAGCTCAACCAATCCCAGCAAACCAGGTGTCAGGTGATGGAGTCACTCGGTCCCCTTCCATTAATAGTACTGAGAATTTTGACAACTGACTTCAGTCGCCTCTAGGCTTTGTCTGCGTGAGGGTGTTTTTGTGCCAAAAATTTCTAAATTGCTCCACTAAAACTTAAATATCTCGTGAACCACAAGTTCAATTGCAAAAATACAAAATGCGTTGTGATCCTCAGAACTAAATCTCTCCAATAACACCAATTTCAAGTACCTGAAGCAATCACAGAAAATAATAACATCTGAACTCAAAAATTTTAAATGCCTCAACCTAAAAATCGTGATAAAACTTGAACCAAAAATTTCAAACTGAAAAACTGGCAAATCCTATAAAGAGCGTCAACAGGCCTATCATTTGAGACTAAATTCAAAAAAATCGGCTTAGAACTTATACAATAACAATTTAAAGATTGATGAAACCCTGTCAGCGCCCAAGCGGCCTGCATCTCTGATACCTAGGTCATCCAGTGCTCCTTAAAGTGACTCAGATCGAGCGTATGGCTAGCTAGCAAGAAAAAAGACAATGAGAACATTAGTAACTTGTGCTTTGAAAACATTTTGACCAACCCTTCATTCCTTCCCAAATGACAAGTCTGCCCATGATTCCATGTCTATCAGTAGTCCTACAACTACCATGTTTAATTTTTATTTAATATATTAAAATACAGCGGATCCTCTCTGTTCCACTTACTTCTAAACTATAAACCCTCCATTGTCAATTGTCTCATCTCGCCTATGTCTCAGCAACTTTGAATGATACCACTTCCTTGGCTTAGTAATTCAATTCACTGTATCTCATTGGCTATGGCAATTCTTCATTCATTAATTTTGTGGTCACCTAATTTGAGGCGATTTGCCAACAACCCAATATCACCTCATCTCAAGGTGCTCAAATGATCATAACTAATATCAAACTTGGTGGATTCTATTTATTCCACCATAATGACTAAGGGCTTATTGTCCAGTCATATTGGAACTGTGACACCGCCCTTGAACCCAATGAGGTTGGACCCCCTCCCTTGGTGTAAGGGAAATACCCTGATGGGGTGTCAAACCCAATCATATTGTGACCAGATCAATTCCTGCCACACCTCAATTCATTTAATTTTTGGCCCCTCAGTGGAACCCAAAATTATCACCAGGGAAAGATGCCCCCCATTTTCCCTCTGGAAGTAGCCTCTCACCATTGCCACCTCCACACACCCCCTATTCCACTGTACCAGCTCTTGGGTAGTAAAGTAGGGGAAAGTGAGCAACTCTGAGGGGGCACGCTGTCACCCACCTCTCATCCACCACATGGGCAAAATCTCCCAGGGTCTCAAGATGGACAGCCGCATTTCTCACCCCCTTCTTTGTGAGGAATGGGACGTTCTGCATGGTTGAGGTTCAGGGTGTGCCCCCCAGATGTACATTATTCTTCCTTCTTTGAACAGGTTAAGCACCATCACTGAGGACTTGGGTGAGTGCAAAGTTCTTATAGCTTTTTGCAACTTAATAGCCAAGAGCATGGCAACCTTTGAGAGCATGTGGAGAATTGATGAGCAAAATTTAAAGGGGCTCCACTATCTCGCCACAATTGGCACAGTCCTGGGTTCTGACCTGACTGTTCTCATATGCCAGGAATCCATTCCAAGCCATGAGATACTGGATTAAATGGCGAGATTCTAGTAAGTCAAAATGGCCTCTACCTTGGCCTCCTTTAATCCCTCAACAACAATAGGCTTTGGTTCCGCTGGGATTTTTACCTTAAATGAGGACACCTGCTGCCAGAAAAAAACTAGATGTACCCCTCAATAATATCAGAATTAGGAGTATCAGTTAGTTAGGTGTGATTGCCAGCTAATCGCCTACTTTAATATTATTTTAATTTTATTATATTATTAATCAAAGGGGGTAAAAGGTGAGTCAGTAGGGCATATTGCTACCAACCTGAAGGTTGCAAATTCGATTCCCACTCTTTGCACATTGATTGGGGTGCCAGCTGAAGGAAGCTATTAGCGGTTAGTAGGTCTAATAACATGAAAACCTTACCCATGACATAATCAGAAAAATCTGAGTCCCAATCTGGAGGTGGAAAAACTTTCTTCAATGGAGTTGACCCTGAGCAGGTTTCATGTCATTTCTTTCTTTCTTTTGGTAATTCCTGTCCCCTGGTCGACTTGCCTCAAATAAATAAATAATTAATATTAATCATTTAAGTTCAGCGGATTCCTAGTTTGACGCTGACTGTAAATCATAGGTAATTGTGGTAATTTCTAGTGAAAAGCTGACGTACTTGTTACCAACCCTCAAACAATGATTTTGCTGCCTCAAATACAAATTTAGCGGAATTTTAGCTTAACACCAACTGCCATGTGAAGCCAAATGTGGGATTTTCTGATGAAAAGCCTAAGTATTTGTGATCAATTGTCTGATTTTGATTTTGCTGCTTATATTAGAGTAACAATGACTTATGCTGAGGATGCTTGAAGTATTCATTATAATGGTAATTTTTATATGACTGACTGGAGACTTGTGCCAAGGATGAGTTGACCTAATATTTGGTGATTGGGATGAGCGGAATGGGAGTAAATCGCTACCATGTATGACTGCAATTGGTTGAGGTTCTGGATTGGATGGCCAAGGGTTGACATAGGTGCAGTAGCCTCAAGTATAAATAGTCTTCCTTCCCTCCAAATAATAATCTCTCTTTCGCCTACTTTCTATTTATTTGAAGTAAAAAGAGCAACTAAAGTGGATAGTAGTGGGAATGAAGATACCCAAAGTAGGCGCGGGGTGACGCACCTGGAGTGGCTGACACTGCCAGATCTAATACCTCAGCTCTATGAGGCTTAATGAGAACCTGGCCAACTGGCCACCAAGGATGATGTGCTTCTGGCTGTCAGCCATGAGGGTGATGCAGCGCGAGAGTGCCATAAGCGCCCAGGATGGGGGATGGACTCACTGGGGCACACCCAAGATGGGTTGGCAATTGGTCATGAGGGTGACGCAGCGCAAGAGTGCCATGGCCACTCAGGGTGTGGGATGAACTTACAAAGCACCCAAGAGGGACAATGGGGCTAAGGCAAAGTCGTTGGTCTGTTGGGTTGGTGGGTCAAAGGTGGCTTGTAGGGGGTTGGTACGCCTATGAAGGCAAAACAGCAAGGGTCAGCAAGTCTCCATACTGGTTGGCCTGGCACACTAGCAGAGCCCACTGTTCAGAAAAGCGAATTTCTGACAATTGAAATAAGTGGAAAATGGGGTGCTGTTTCCAATGAGGACAAGAGCGTCAACTGAAATGCGCCATTGCCCAAACCTTCCTCCTCCACATGAGGATTGGAGAATGCTTGAAATTATTTTGGGAGGGCACCTGAAGATGCAGGTGGCACGTGTCCAACATGACGGAGGACCCACTATGATTTCATGGGCTGTTCTATGTTTCTGGTCCACAAAACGTTTGTAATCACTGATGGCCTTGGGCAAATGCTCTCAAACCAAGGACTGGGTGCTTTAAATGTGCTGCACGTGACCTACCAACATCCAGAACCTCCAGGCTAAGGCACAGCCGATATAAAATTAAGAGTTGTACCACAGCATGGCTTCATACAGCGAGAATCCAGTAGACGCATGAGTACCATTATTATACACAAATTGACCCAACGGAAAATCACTATTCCAGGTGTCCTGTGCAGCCACTACTTAACAGCAAAGATACTGCTCTGGAATCTGGTTAACCTTCTACGTTTGACCGTCTGTCTAAGAATTATATGTGGTTTAGTGACATGGCTTAATCTTTTAAGGTTTCCAGGAGTTTGGTCCAAAATTTGTGTTATAAACTGTGATCATTAGTCATTTATGATCTCATGTGGCAAACCAAATATTGAGAACACACGGCGCACAAAGAGCCGGGCTATTTCTTCAGAGGTGATAGAATATAAACAAGGGATGAAGGGTTCAAACTTGGTATTGTGGTCCACGACCACCATAATTGCAGTAAACCCATTAGAGATGGGAAGCTCAACAATGAAATCAATGGACACTGAGGTTCAAGGGCACTCTTCCTGCTGCTGGGGATGAAGGAGTCCATTTTTATTTTATCTATTCATCTTAGCTCATGTGCATGTCACAGTTTGTGATTCATAATTGGAATAATCTTGGACATACCCGGCATCTATATGTCACTTAACCAATCCAAGCATATCTTATTCCCTGGATGACCTACCGTGGGAGGGGGTCATGGTTCACCTGAATAACTTCATCGTAGAGGTGGATGGCACCCACAGTCTCAAATGAAATTAAGTGATTCCATCCACCTATGAATAGTGGGACCACTTATGCGTTGGAAGTGCCAGATGGTCCAACACCTCCAAAATCTCCCAGAAAGTCATTTGGCCCGCCAATATCTGGGAGACAAGAGGCCCATCAGGGGCCCAATATTGCACTAAAATTGCAGTATCAATAGCTAATATCTGGGTCAGTGGAATTACTGTGGTTAACTCCTGCTCATCCGCCTTCGCTGGAATCAATGCAGGGTTACAACTCAAAAGGTCAAGGTGAACATTCAAAGCCTCTTTAACAAAATTGTATTTAAAGTTAAAACTACAGAGGTCATGATAAATATGTACATTACGATGCACCAGCTTCTAGGGCTTTTGAAAACACATAAGAGCCTAATGGTCTATCCGCACAGTCACCTCATGCCACGCGCCCTTAAGAAAGTACTGCCAGTGAGTAATAGACCAAGTCACAGCGGGAAACTCCTTATCATAAATGGCCCAGGACTGTTTGGATCAAGTGAACTTGTGCGAAAAATATGCAACCGGGTGTTCCAACCCATCGTGCACTTGCAACAAAACTGTCCCCAGAGTGTGAATGAGGCGCCACATGCTACGATAAATGGCTTGGTGGGTTACGCATGTTTGAGAACGTGAGTTTCCAAAAACACCCCCTTGAAGGCGTTAAACGCCCGCTGGCACCCCTTCATCCAGTGGAAAGGCACATTCTTCCCAGTTAGGGGGTGTAGAGGTTCAGAAAGTTGTGAGAGGGCGGGAGAAAAATTTTATAAAAAATGATCATGCCCAAGAAGCTTTACAACCTCTTCTGGGTCATAGGAATGGGCCACTCAAGTATTTCCTTGAGCTCTCTGGGGGATGTCGTAGCCATCCTTTAGGATTAGGCTACCAGAAAGGTACATCCTCCCAGAAGAACTCACACTTGGAGGACTTTAGGTAAAGTTCTTCCTTGTGAAACGCAGCCAACACTGACTCCAGGTCTTTCTCATGCTGCTGAGGAGTGGGGAGTGAACAAGGATATCATTTATGTATGCCACCGCACAAGTGAACCTGAGGTCACCAATCACATTGTCAATCATCCGCTGGAATGTTGCTGGAGAGTTTTTCAGGTAAAGGTCATTACAAGGAACTAGAATATGCCCCTTTTGGTCTGAATCGCCATGAGTCACTCCTGGCCTTCCACCACCTTGATCTGGTTAAATACATCTGCAAGAATGAGATTTGAAACCATCTGGTATTTTGTGATCACCTGGCTGATTGTCTGCTTTAGAAGGGAAGATAGGGACGTGAATGAGATGTTATTCAAATACCCATAGTTGACACATGGGTGAAACGTACCATCGGCCTATTGAGTGAAAACTATAGGTGACGTGATAGGGGATGATTTCTAAACATGTATCCCTTATTGAGCATATCATCCAATCACACTTCCAACGCCATGCTCTCCTGTTCCATTTAGGGATATAACGGACAGTTGATGTTGTCATGGCTACCATCAAACAGAAAGCCAGGTTGTATTTGGAATGTGGTGGAAGGTAATTAGCCTTTTCCAAATCAAAAACATCCTAATATGCCCCTAAAGCCAGGGGGGAAATCTGGCGGAAAAACTGCCGCAGAGAGGAGTAACATGATGAAAATTCACCCCTGTTTCGTTGCAAGTTTAGATAAGGGGAAACTCCCTCTACAACTGGGTGTTTGCAAAGGACATTATATTCAAGTCCAGTTTATTGCTCACCTGCTGTCAATTACAACACCCCATACTTAAAATAACTGGGAAGAGCAAGTATGGCACCACGGCAAACCAATCACAGAAACAGAACTGGTGCACTGAAAAAAACAAGGGCAACCTTATTTTGTATGAAGCCATCAGAGTGAAAGATGCACTCAGCACGGATGCCCCAACTTCCAAGTCCAAGTCGAGATCCTGTGCCAATTTCAACCTCATAAAGTTTCCCGCTGCTCCCAAATCTGCAAGGACCTCAACTGCTTTTATGTGTGTACCCACCCGACTTTCCAGTAGCAATAAAAAATAAACAAAATCATGTTTATTGGTGACTGCATGGGATTCCGCTGGCTGAGTGGTAATTATCATGGAATCATCCAAGGAAACTGAATTGATCAGGGAATTAGCCCCCTCACAGGAAAAAACCTTCTCAAATTATTTGTGCTGGGATGCTGACAACTGGGGGACAAGGGGATGCAAAGGTACCAGATCCATCACAGGAACTGCCTCACCAACTGGCACCAGGGCAGTGGAAGGAGGAACAACGGGAAATGGGACATTGAAGCATCATTCAGCACTAAAACACACACCCCAGGAGCTTGGCTCAAACTGGGCCACTGGCAAGTGACAATGGGCTCTCTTACTTGTCATTAAACACCTCGTTCAAAACCTCACCAGTAGGGAATCTATTACAGCACCACCCACCCCACCTAATGCATGCCAGAGCATAGCACCAATGGAGGTTGCATTATGCACACCTGATCTAGTGAACCCAAATGCATGTCCCAGGTGGATTGATTAGCGGATACAGGATTAAGTTGGCATAAATCTTCCCCCTAATATGTCCAATGGAATCCCAAGTCCAGGGGCCTGGCCACGGACAGCTTCCATGAACAAAGCCAGATCAGCCGCCTCTACACCCAGTGTGATGAATTGAAGTAGGAGAGCTGATCTTAATACCATCGCCTACACTACTGATGACACCAACATAATCAATGGGGTTGAAACCCCCACTTGGTTGACCAAGCATAAAATTCCACACACCAAATAATGGCCATCCCCCTTTACAGCGTCCAACAGACCTTCCCTCCGCTGCACATCTGCCAAAGAGGAGGAAGCTGTTGTGTTGTCCAAAAACGCAACTGGGATTTAGTGAGGTCTAACACCTGATTTATAATCTCCTTGGACAGAACAGATGAACCCACCCCCTGCAGACGAGATGAGACCAGAAATGGAGCCTTAGGGAAGAAATGCTTGGTCAGGAGCTTCCTCACCATGTGGAATTACCCAAAAAATGCATTAACTGACCATGAAAACGTATTTAAACTGAGCACTGACTGCAAGTTCATATGGTACCATGAGAACATCACCTCACCTACTTCTAACAGAAGGATAAAGCTGGCAGACACTAATGGTTGCTCAATTATTTCACGGTTGTGGCTAAGAAATTTAGATTGGCCTACCGGTTGGGGTGCCTGAACGCCCAGAAAATAATCCAGAATGCTGGTGGAATAGCTTCACATATGACCTAGTAACAGGTGGGAAGAGGAGCGATTATGGTGTGCAACTTTGACCACCATTATCACCATTCCTATCAACATCCAAGCTGTAGCGCCACAGTGGCACAAGATTCCGCTGCAGTGTAAGGCTCAGTAGGTAACATGGCTGCAAATTTCTGGCGCCAATAGCATCTTAATAGAACTAGCTACCATGTACTAGAACTAAAAACCAAAAATAAAAGATGAGGTAGGATGCACTAGCCTTATTAAGAGTCCAAAGGAAGAATGATGGAGTAATGTTTTGGATTTAAGCCTAAGCCATTTATAGATCTGCAATAGAATAGATTGACATAAACGTTGAACATCATTATTATATGATTGGGGCATGCAACTGAATAATAGACGATCTATAAAAATTAGACAAATATTTCAAGCTTTTAAATGCCACCTTGATCATTTTGATTGAATCAATATTTGCTGGTCTAAGATTGTTTAAACTTTGCTATCAAGGAATATAATTGTCAGGAGAATCCTAACACGCAGTTAGCTCTTTTGGGCCCACGGAGGCCCCAAATTTGCTGATGTGGCATAGGTTTTTGAGCATACAGCGAGATCACAGAACCTCGCCCAATGGAAAGAGATGCTCTCCAACAGCAAAGGTACATCTCAACGCCAGAGGGCGCTCAAAAGTGGTGACATCCCTAAAAAAGCCACTAACTTGATATTTCCATTCAAGAGGAGAAGGAAGCAATGTAGTGATGATGGCCACTAAGTCCCAGTTTTTTCACAATCCCATGAACATGGCACTTGGTAGCAGCAGCTGCAGAAAGTGATAAAATTTATAACTAGAATATTGGTTTAGAGGAAAAATTATTATTAAACAAAAGTTTCTAAAATTGACTGGCAACCATATCTGTGAGAGACAGTTGTCTTTAGTACTGGAGGGCTTAGGGAAAAAATGGGGTTTCATGAACTGAGGGTAGCGCAATCCCAACTAATTCTAATAGAATAATATTTTGTAACTTACTTAATGCCAAATCAACCTTCCACTGGCCAGCTAATTCTCACTCAAATTTTTCCACTAAATTTCCCCTCCCAGAATGATTCCACTTGGCATTTGGCAATGCTTCATCCATTGGGTGACTAATTGCACCCATGACCAGAATATATAGGGGCGATCCCATTGAGTATTGAATGTATTTGCCGCCCTCAAACCCACTTAGGGTTGGAACCCCTTCTTCAGTGGAAGGGGAAACCCCAGAGGGGTGTCAAATCTGATTGTACTGTGACTAGCTCAAAGTTCGCCACACTTCAATTCATATAATTTTTTGGCCCCTTGGCAGAACCTAAAATTAAATCAGTAAAGAGATGCCCACATCTTTTCCTCTGGAAGTAGCCTCTCACCACCGCCCCTCCATGCACATTTTACTAATCTGCTGTACCAGTTCTTGGATGGTAAAGTAGGGGAAGGGGCAATTTTGAGGGCAGAAATCACCCACCTCTCATCCACCACATAGGCCAAATCGCCCTGGGTCACAAGAGAGACAGCCACCTACCTACCCCCTTCTTTGTGCGGAATGAGAATTCCATGTGGTTGAGGTGCAGGGGGTTCTCCTCTAGACTTACAATGTCACAGCTAGTAACATTTTTCCTGAGGTTGAATACTTTTCCAAGGCTAAGCATCTGAAGTTACTGAAAGTAAGGCCAGAACCCTTGAGAAATATTAGCGATCTCTATAAGGTCATTGACCAAAATGGGTCCTTGGTTTACCAGTCAGCCCTAAAGCTAATTAGTGGAATTCTGTGAGACTTTCTATAGCATGCGCGACGAAGGCTAAAAAACTATTAGTTCTGTGGCTCTAGCGAGGATTGACACAATTGCAACAAAGTTATTAGTTCTGTTGCTATAGTTGGTTACAATTGGAAATAAAGAATCCTGTAAGCAAATAGACCAAAATTAAACTGCGCAAGATGAGAATTTAGGTGCTTTATTAATTAAAGACTAGAGATATTTATAGGAAAAATGTAGTGGTTCTTCACAAGGATTTCCTTGATCCACCTGAGGTAAGATCTTTCCTACCAGAGGACTGATATTGTTGATTATCCTTATTATTATAATAATCATGATGATCATATCTAATAGAATTCTAGTTAGATGTGATCGACCTTCTTAACAAGGCCTAGCCCCTTCAAAATGATTATGCATTTTGAATTGCTTGGCCATCTCAAATTACTGAGTTTCTTTGGGTTGATTAAATTTAGGAGGTCAATAACTCTGAAGAGTATTCTTTGGTCAAATTGATAATCAGAAATATTAGGTTTAGATTTCTCCTTCTTATTAGACCAAGATATCAAATTTCAATCTAGAGTATTTTTGTTCGTTCTAGTTGTATCTCCAAAAATTCCCCCCTCAAGATCTTGCCTAGGGGGCACATACTTGCAAAGAAACCTACTATGCACTCTATTGATAACAGTACCAGTATCAATAGAGGCAATGGAGTACTCAACACCCCAATGATAGATAATACGATAAGGACCAGCCCATAAGGGGTCCAGTTTATGAATTTTTTCTCCTGACCTATGATGGTAGAAGAGTACAAGGTCTCCAACTTGATATTC